>VXBI01012126.1:0-44418 GCA_013397375.1 Toxostoma redivivum
GGAAAAAGTTAACATTTTATTCGCTAACCGCCAGTTGCTCTTGAAAAACATTTTCTACTAACAAATTATATCACCTTTACACAATTGTTAATAACCTTTGTGCGTTTACAACGTTTATCCTTTTCCTGTTTTAAAGTTAATCATCGGGGGGGAAATGTGGGTAGTTAGGGAAAGCGATCGGAAGATCTCGGGTTGTTACGGGCAGTTAGAACCCCTCCTCTCATTTTCAGAGTTGCCTAACCCCCGTTACTAACCTATGTCACCTGGAAGTGACGTGGCGAAACCCAGGTTATAAAAACCCCTGCACCCAGTTAATAAATGCCATTTGCCGTCCACCACATTGGTGTCTGTGAGCTCTTGGCCCGAGCGACCTGGGGTTGGTCGCCGTGCTGTTCCTGAACCAGGTCGTCACGCCTCGCCAGAGGCAACAGTTATAGAAAAAAGAAATCTGTTATTATTCATGCATGTCTTTAGCTCAGTCAATAAGTTTCAGTTAAAAGGCAGCTGATGTTAGGATCTTTCTTTTTTTTAATTTCCCTTGCTAATTAATGAAAACTCTTCCCCCATTCCTTTAGACTTAAAACCTGTGTTTGGTTGTTATGGTACAACTGATTTGTAATCCTTGTTAATATTTAAGTATAGGGAAGTGGTTTCCATTGCACATTTTTTGGTTGAAAGACTTAAATTTTAAAGAGAAAATCAGCTATATTTTGACTCATAAGCTGTACGTCTAGGCAGATCCTAGAGTATTGAAATAGTTATAAATTGTTATAAAGTGCACCAGATCTGATATTCAGATATATAAAAAAAATTGCATTGTCATGTTTGAAATACATTCCTCCTTCAAGTATTACGTTCAAAGTGTTCCTCTGCAGTTTGTTTCCATGTTCTAAAACTTTCCTCCCTCATCATTTCCCTCTGTCTTTCACAGTCCTGACTTTGGCAGTGTTAAAGCTCTTCCTTCAAGCGCACAGTACAGGAGTGGGGACACAACTGCCACATGGAATGTTAGACAGGTTCTCTTTAATGTGAGTTTAAACTAATGCAGTTCACAAGTTAGGCCAACGCTGTGGTCCTGTTAAAGGAAAGTATCCTTAAGAGGTTCTGATTTCCTCTTCCACTCCTTACACTTACGCACAATGGGATTTGCCATTCTGTTGTTTCTTGGGTTTTTCTTGCTACAGGCTTTGGGGTCACCCCCTCCTGCAACTCGCTGACTGTGAATGAGTTTTGGAGTCTGCAACCAGGGATGTCTCAAAACTTCATCTATGCACAGCCTCTGAGCCACATCAGGGTGGAGCAAGTGGACAATGAGGTTCTTGCACTCTGCAGAGAGATTTTTTGACTTGATGAAGGGAATCTTCCTTTGTTTCTGAACGTGGAGCATTTCCCTGACATTGGAACTATCAAATGGCTGTGAAGCAAAAAGCATTGCATACAGGATAATACCCAAGCTCCACATGTCTGAAATCCTGGGGTCACAAGGAATATGCTCGAGCAGTTCAGGGGCTGAGTATGCAAGAGACCCACAGAAGGTGCTGCTGAGGATAGTTTTTCCATTTCCATCCCGAGCCAGGGATTTTGAAAAGCCGAAGTCTGACAGCTTGAGGTTAAGATCATTGTCGAGAAGGATGTTGTCACATTTCAGGTCCCTGTGGGCAAAATCCAAGTCATGGCAATGCTTGATGGCAGAAGCCAACTGCTGGAATTTGCTGCGAGCGATGCTCTCCTCCATTGCACCCTGGCTGGTGAGGTAGTTCAGGAGGCTCCCCTTTTCCCCCAGCTCCATCACAATGTACACTTTCCCAGATGATGTCTCAAAAATTTCATAGGTTTCGATGATTGAGGGGTGGTGCAGTCGCATCAAAGCCTCCATTTCCCTGGGGAGAAACTTTTCCAGGACATTCTGAGAAATTTTCTTCTTGTCAATGATCTTGATGGCCACTTTGCATTTCAGGCGGTGGCTGTAGGCAGCTTTCACTTTGCCGTAGGAGCCTTCTCCAAGAGTATCACCGAGGCTGTAGCCCTTTTTTTTAAGCACCACAGCATCCATCCTGGGAGAGCTGCAGGGACCTGCCCCAGCGGGAGCTGCTCTGCATCCTGTGCTGCTGGGCGATGCTCCACGCCTGATGGTGCTGCCAGGGGCACTGCTGGCCTGGGTGTGGGAGTGGTTACTGGGTGATCTCATGAACAGTTGTCCTGGAAGGATCTTTCTGACATTTCATGGAACTACTCTATGACATCATGGAGGCTAAAACAACATGGAGGCACTGGCTGTTCTGTGCTGTCACTGATGGTTGCCCCTGCACATTGCAATCAGAAAATGGAGATAATTTCTCTATTATATATTTCTCTTTTTAAGATGGTCAGAGTAGGAGGACCATTTTATATCTTAGTTGTGTAACACTGTTTTTCACTTGTACATCATTACTACAATATACTCTGCATTTTTGGTGGATTTTAGGAAAACAACTAAACTGGCCTGATGACTGAGACTTTGTGGAGCAGTGCATAGTGCATTCAAAAACCTTTCTTTTTTTTCTTTTTTTTTTCTTTTTTTTTTTTGGTGCTATGATAGATCCTGGTTTGTTAATAAGTGCTCTTTGTTGAGTTTGATTGCAATAACAGCTGACCAAGCTGAGTCTTCCAGGGAGTACCAGGAAGTCTCACTAGTTCAGTGTTTTATGTCAGTAATGTTATGAGAGTTCTAGAAGTCTGTTCCTTATTTCAGAAGAAAATAATTCTATGGAAATTCAAAATTGCCACTGCAGATAATCTTCCTATGTATGCACATTTCTTTCCTTGCTTTTAGCACTTAGTGCTAGTTAACTTCCCGAGAAATTGTAGAGAAACATTAATTTTTATTGGCCACAACAACATTGCAGGGTACAGACACATAACCAGATTACAGAACTGAAAATCACAGAAAACTACAATCACTTTCAATAATAATAATAATTTAAAATAATAATAATAATAATAGTAATTTTGTAGTTCTGTTCTTTGATATTAGGTAAAATACTCTGAGTTGCTTTCAAACTGATGGCATTCTTTTAAATTGAAGATTTTATTCTAGAGTCACTAAGGTTACTATAAATGTCAACAAGCCAGAAAGTTAAAGTGTAAGTCTGGAATGATAGTAGTTTTCCAGGGATTAAACCTGGGGCTTTTTTCCATGTAAAGTGGTGCATGTTCTTATATAAAATGTTTTGAGTTTAAGGAGGATTTGCAGTGGATATTTAACACATGCTGCTCTGCATATTTTTGTTTAAGTCTTTCAACAGGCACATGGAAGGGGAATAGAGCAACTTCCTGATGTTATTCTGGAGCAAGTACTCTTAGGGACATGGACGATTTCAAATTATAGGACTAACAATTCAGCATCATGCCTTTGTCTCTCCTGAAGGTGCATCTGAACTGTGAGAGGGAAGGCATAAACCATTGTGATGACATTGGAAAGAACAAAGACGATAAGTCTTGAAAATACATGCAAGAATGCTTAAAGATTTACAGTGGAGTATTACGTGTGGTTGTTTCCAGGACGTTAATTTAATTAGTTATTTTCAGGTGTAGATAAAAATGTGGCCTTGTATTAAATGTTGGATAGCCTCATATCACCTACTCATGCATAAAACCACTTCAACTTTTAGTGTAGATGGCTTATCTTATGTCAGCCTGTTAATTCTTTAGGAAATCTGTTTTGCATCTGGGCATTTTTGTAGTTGGTGCAAGGTACCCAAAATGTATCATGCATGCTCTCCCTGTTTGAGTATCTCCTATAGTCATTCTTTTGAAATTTATATAAAGGGATACAGAAAAGTGTTAGTTATGGTGAAATTGTTAAGCAGTGATTTCCACCAGAGCTGCATGGCAGTATTAACCGAATACTACTACAGTCTTTTTCTTCTCACAGTAATTTAAGGAAATGATAATGGTATTGTGGGAATGCTCATATTTTTTACTATTAATATAAATTAAGACAAAATTGAGCGTCAAATACAAGTGCATCAACTTATACATAATTTTTTCAGTAATTAACTGCTGGTGTTGTCACCAGCAATGGATCTGGAGAGTGGTAGGTGTTTGTTCCCTGCTCTGTAAGATCAGTCACTGTAAGATAATTTCACCATGGAACCAATGGATTAAGAAAGAGGATCTATATTCAGCAAAGCAGTTAATTCCTTTGATGTTAACGTGATTAAACTTAAT
This sequence comes from Toxostoma redivivum, assembly GCA_013397375.1. Classification (NCBI taxonomy): domain Eukaryota; kingdom Metazoa; phylum Chordata; class Aves; order Passeriformes; family Mimidae; genus Toxostoma; species Toxostoma redivivum. The sequence continues at coordinate 4,210 of VXBI01012126.1, forward strand.
CAAAAACTAAGTGAGAAGTTGGATCTATTATCAGTGAAATAAGCTATTGTTTCTGTTGGTATTAATGTAAGATTTTATTTAGCTAAAGCAACTTACTGGTGTTTAATTAGAATTTTGAATAATACTTAGAATCATCAATATTAGAAATTCACCAAATTTATACAGTTTTTCTTTCTGGTGCCCATCTGTGTCAGTTGCAAATGTAATAGACTCAGGGCTTTAATGATGAAAATTAAATTTTCCAGCAAGAGAAATGACAATATAGGCCGAGAATTAATTCTGAATCCAAAGGGGGAAGGGCAAACTATTAATTCATTACATCTGGTAGAAGCAATTCAGTAGTTTCCTCTCTAGTTACTTTAGTTATATTTGTTCTTAAAAAACAAAGGAAACCAACTCCTCATCTCTCAGACAGACCTGGCTGACTGTTGCTTTATTTATTTTTCTTGCTCTGCTGTCATCCCCTTTCACAAACCTCTAAGGTTCGGTAATGGAGAGAGAGCACTGAAATTCCCACTGCATCAGTGTAGCCCCAAGTGTACCAGCAGTGTCTTGAAAATCAGGTGTTTAACACTGGATCAGGGATCAGTACAATAGGAACTGTATGGCACACTGATAGTGGGGAGAATAGCTAGAAGGTAGAAACATTTTAAGCCATGGATGAGTATTTCCTTGCATGCTGTATCTTCTAGATTTTTTTTATAGTTGTACAACACCATTTTATAGAGATGGGGTACTTGGAGCATATTTTTTTCTGGAATGGAATTAATGATGGAAGGTAAAGGTCCAAACTGCCAGGACCTCACCTCTGCACAACCTTAAGTTCCCTTTTTTAAAAAAGCTTCTATTTTCTTTGCCTTTTTTGCATCAGAAAGCTTCATTTGAAGTTTATTAATTATGCTGATAATACATTTTTTTCAATAATATTGGTTTTAGCTGGGATAGAGTAAATTTTCTTTACAGTAGCTGGTATGGGCCTATATTTTGGGTTTCTGTTGATAATTCAGAGCTGGTTTTGTTATCACTGAGCAGCACTAACACACAGCCAAGGCCTTTCCTGCTACTCACCCACCCCACCAGCAAGAGGCTCCACAAGGAGCTGAGAGGGGACACAGCCAGGCCAGCTGACCCCAACTGACCCAGAGGATATCCCAGACCATATGGCACCATCTCAGCATAGAAATCTGGGGAGAAGGAGGAAGGGGGGACAACCCATGTGTTTTCTTACTTTGATTAATTCCCCAGCCCACCAGGGTAAAGTGAGTGAGAGGCTGTGTGGGGCTCAATTACCATCTGGGGTTTAACCATGAGAGTCTTGAAAGCATTTCCCAGCCTTACCAGAATTAGGTATTGATTTTTAGTATTTATGATTTTTTTTCACAGAGATTTCACAACACATTTGTCCTGGTTTTCTAATATGGTAGAGTTATCGCACAATAAATTTAATGGATTTTTTAGAATATTGTCATGGGAAGTACTCTGCTAGCATCAAATTCTTTCTTTGCATTTTCCTGGAATATTTATTGATGTCTGAAGGAACTCTAAAATATGGTTTATTTGTATAAAATAACTCTGGAAATAAAACTTCAGATTGACTTTTAATTCCAACCTTGCACATGTGGGTTTTTTGTTCTTAAAGTGAAAGATTTTAAATGCAAGTCCTAATGTAGAATTGCAATGTATGGTCTGACTTCTCCATGGCTTTCTGGTCTCTGTAGTTCTGTGTTGTAGGAGAGCTGGAGTTGCTGATATTCTGTGAAAATGTTAACATCCTGGTGAGAACAATTCTGCCAAAGCCATTCATCATATTTTGCCTAAATCTGGCAAGAGCAGGGAAACTGAAAAGCAAATTGCTTATCTTAGTGAGAGGAATGGGGTTTTTTTGGTAACCCAAAGGTTAGTCTTGGGTCAGAATAAGGGATGAGGTAAAAACCTCTTGGTTCATGTCCTTCTCCACTGTGCAGATTTGGATGTTGCGGATGTTTTTCTCTGGATTGACAAGAGTTTATATTCTAAGACCTATCAAAATAGTTTTCCACAATGAAAGTTCAGTGAATTAAGACTTCAAAAACAAGCAAAAAGGAAAAAAAAAAAAGAAAATAGTCAAGTGCTTATTAAACATATTTGTGTTTTAGGTTAGTCATTTGAGTGTAAGAACACTAGAAAGCGCTTTTTTAAATTTCCTAAATATTTTACTTATGAATACAGTTCTTGGAATAAGTACATGTTGTGAATATCAAGTGTGAAAATAGTTTGGGTTTCATAAGAACAGGTTTCATTAAAAAAAAAAAATGAGAACAGACTGTTTCTGTGAAATAGTCAAGAGTTATTGGCCACTGCTTGGGGAATGTTTTCTTCAAAGTATGTAAGGGCATTTTTAGGCATTTAAATTGAAAATAAACAATTTAATTAAAAATAAATCCCACATGCTGGATGAAGTACATGGCTGCTTGGGTGGTAATACTTAGGTTTATATTCTATACAGAATTTGAGAAATCCCTCCTTACCTGTCATGAAATCCTTTTGTGTCAGAGTCAACCTACATGAGGAGAAAAACTGATGGAATAACTGAGAGTACACAAAATGCTAGCTTAGGTAAAATGTACATGGCTGATAACCCACTAAGCCTTCCTGGGTATGCTAATCCTAATTTATGTTAAATCGTAATTAAGACAGTTTTGTTTATTGCTTGTAGCCACAAGCACCTGGAAGACTGACTAATCCCATCCATGTGTTGGGGACAATCCAGCTGCTTTTGTTAACTCAGAATGCAGAAAAATTTGTGAGTTGTTTCTGTTGGTGTTTTTTCAGGCAATTATAGAGGCCCTTTTCCCCATCGCATCAGGAACTGGAACAGAAGAAGCATCCTAAATAAAATGGATGAAGGCATTTTTGGAGCAAGAGGACAAAATCTAAATAGTCTCACTGTGTTTGCAGCCAAATTTTATATCAGAATATCTCTGGTATACCAATGCAAAAATAGATTCACTGCTTCCATTGTAGTTGTGTTTCTGTTTGGTCTTGCACATATAATTATACACAACTTTCAGATTTTCAGGATTCTGAAGGATTATATTTAGGAGGCCATGAATGGTACCACAGAATTGAAATGATAAATGATGGGCAGAGGAAAAGGGGCACCATAAACGGAATCTCAGGAGAATAATGCCATAGGAATGGGGAACACCTAAGCTCACTTTGTGCAAAATTTAATATTTTCAGTACCATCCTTTTTCTTATTATAGGCTAATAATAGCCTACGTTCTCACAAATGTTGCTGTATATGTATCAGGTACAGATTTTTGACCTGATACATGTATTCACACAATTACATCTATCCTGGATTATGCCATCAGTTGACAAGAATTGTTTTCTGTTTCTTGTATAGCATTTCTTCTTAAACTGTAGGTAGGAGCACCCAGATCGATATAAAGTCTTACTGTGAAAGATTTTTCCTTTTAGAAGAATTCCTGCCCTGGAAATATATTCTAATGCCTTCAAATCATCTACTTTAAAAATCATGCAAGAAAGGTAGTGTTTTTCATCTTCTAGTGTTAAATTTTTGAGCTGTTTAGGGATTTCCTGTTCTTAAAAGTTTCATTTTCTGCCTTGTCATGATGGAAAATATGCAAACTACTGTTAAGTGACAGCTGTATTCTCTGTACTATTTTGAAGTCAGCTCATACAGAGATTACTTGCAGTGTGGAAATTTGGACCTAATTATCATTTTATTACATACTGTAAAGTATTTCTTGAATGAATTTTTCATCAGGTTGTGGTAGAACAGAAATAAAGAATTAGGGGCTAAAGGTGAACATATATTTCACACTTTGTACAAAATTCAAGTGTGACTGCAAGTGCTTTGCAAAACCTTTTGATTCTCTTCATGTTTAACTCATGATATTTACAATTATGTGGATTTTCTTGCCAGTTAAAGTTAGATTTGATTTTTGTAAGAAAACAAAATTAGAAATGAAAAATTTGCAGTGTACATATGTGTGTTATGGAGCTTAGAGTGATTGCCATATCTCTTATAATTTCGTGTGGATTCTTCTTGCAGACAGCAGAGAGCAGCAGTGTGATGACCTGAATCAGAAGGAATGATGTTAAGGAGTACTGAAACTAACTAACAAGTAAAAGGCTTCCAAAAAATTATTCCCAAAAAAATTCCCAATTATTCCCTTGATACTGGTGCAATTCTTTTTTGATACACTTTTGCAAAAGAAATTAGGAGATTGTGGGGGAAAAAAAAAAGACATCTCCAATAAAATAACTATTACGAAAATAATTGTCAGACAGGATGCTTTCATACAGTAAAAAAAGTGACAGCAGAGGGTGGGTAACTAATTAAAGGGAATTAAGGATTAGTGTCTGAGCTGTGTTTAGAACTGTCCAAAATGATGATGTAAAGCAAAAGGCAAACATTAATTCACACACTATAGTTTAAAGAAAAAATTTACTTGAATGTGTACTTAATAGTCTGAAAGTTGGTAAACTCAATAACATGAATTTTTGGAAATCACTAGCTGTGTCTGCAGGTAATTTGCAAGTCAGTATTTTTGTTTGTCTTAGGAGTTCATGGGTACAGATCAAACCATATGAAATCATTCAGGGTAGAAGTCATCAAGTACAATAGGAAATATTATTTCTAAGGACTTGAAATTACTTTTTTTCATGTATCCCACTTCATTTGATATTTTATTAACTCAAAGCCCAAATTTACAATTTTGGATTTTTTTACTAGTGACGTGGGTTTTGCCCTCCATTATTTTCCCTTGTAAAAACAGGATGAAGACTCTGGTGGGTAATGACCAGATATAAATACCTATGAGTCAGATAAATTATGCTGTGTCCCTTCATTCCAGGGAAGCTGCTACCCTGAAGGATGTAAACAGACACTGTTGCCCTGATGACTGCTCTTTGGAGTCTGGATTGCACCAGGCCTGCATTCCTCACTTCTCTTGGGTCTTTGCATTTCTGTAGACAGCTCATGGGGACAAAGGCCACAAATTAAATGCAAAGAAATTAAACAGCAAGCATAGAGCATGAATGTGATGTGTTGAAAATGGCATACGGTTTATAAGGAGTATCACAGTGTTGATCATCTTAATATAGAACTAAACAGAGAGGCACAAAATTTCTGCGAAGCTGATCTGAGGTCCTCAGTTTGTGTGTCCCATCTGAATCAGAAGAGACAGCAAGTGGCATTTTCTGATGGTTGAATTACTGAGGTGGCTATGTGTAAACTTTTTACCCATCTTTTTTTTCCCTGTTTCTCTTTGCTGCTTTAGACCCCAAGATCTGATCTGAACTGCACTGAATTAAAAATAAAAGCTGCTACTTTTCACAAGTTATCCTCAGAGCTCTGAAAAAAAATAGTTAATCATGAAGTTTTTATTATTTGAATTTTTTCAATATTTTTTCTCTCCTGAAACAGGCTCAATTTAGGAAACAGGTGATCTCTTGGCTATTCAGAATTATTTGTTGAATTTTTGTTTTACAAATGTTTTAATAATACAGACTATTCTTAATATCTTCGTGATCTTTATATTTTGAGCTTTGTGTACTCCTCATAGCATGTTTCTAAGATTCTCCCCTTCTTCAGAGAGCCTTAATATTTCCTGAGCCTGAAATCATGACTGAAATTCTAGATTAAGCTGTTATGCAAAAAGTTGCTTTTCAAACAGATCTAATCCTGAAACTTTTTACTTTACTATTATGTAATTTCATGCTGTCATGGCAATTGTTTGAGCTTTTATGTCCCTCAAATTAGCTGATAATACAGAAAATTTAAACCATGTGTAGAAAATCAGTAATTAAATAATCTTGGCTCTGCCTTCTTCACTCTCAAATCCTGCAATCACTGCATCAGCAGAGAATATTGAACATAATCCTTTCAATCTATTGACTGACCATATATGTCAACACCTGCTTCTATCAGCTGTCAGAAGGACTCTTCTGACAGAGCTTTTTATAAAATAAGAATTATTTACTATTTTTATCTATCTGTAGATCTGATTGACTGGTTGACTTGAGTGATTTAATTTTTATAACAGTGCAATTTCTGAGCACTTTGGTGTATGACACCTTTTTTTTGTTCAAATTCTTGTTGCCTGCATTAAGCTGAGAACAATTTGCTAACTGGCCCTCAGTGATATAAGTAACTCGATGTTCTGAAAACCACAATAGGGTTTTATTGCAAAGTGGGGTTTGGGGAACGTTGAACTTCCAGATAATATTAAAATCATGTTAATAGTAGGCAGATTTTGTTATTTCTCCTTTTATTTTTTCCTTTCTCTAATTGCTTCTTGGACTTCTGTGCAGTTTAGTTCATTGATGAATTATGTTTGTATGGAATAAAGGCTTGTAGCTGCAAATTTGGTTCTAGCATGTCAGTGTTATAATTGCATATAATTGCTAGTATTATTAACTAGATTTTCTCAGTATCTTTTCCTTAGGTGTAGTCAAATGATTCCTGAGAGTGCTACCACTCACAACTTAAACCTGTTTTGATTTTAGTTTCCAGAACTGTCATTTTTAACATTAATTCCCCTTTTAAATGATAAGTTTCCCAGAAGGAAGGAAGTATGACTCTAAATGTCACTTAGGAAAGTGATGGAAAAATATGAACTTCCATTGTAACTGTACATTATTACCTGCATTTCTGTGTATCTTCTGTCTCTCATGAAACGGAAAAAAAAGGTGTTTTTCCCATAATGTTTGCCATGGAGCTTTTACATTCTTAAATTCTTTTGCAACGTTTTGAAGATCAAAGGAAAACTACCCAAAAAGCAAAAGCCCCAATTAAATTTGCTAAATCAAAACCAAAATCCACACCAAGGCAAAAGCCTCTCTTCCAGGGTATCCACCAGGTTTCCTCTGGTATGGAAGGATGTAAGGATACTGTGAATTCTGGGTAACTTTGGGGAAGACCTTGTTACCTCAGTGGTTATTAGGAAGGCAACTGACATCTCTTTGGGCAGAATTCAGCTGTTTCTCAATATATCTAAAATCAGGGGAGAACATAGAATTAGTTATACCTAATAAGTCACAACTGTTGTTTAAGTGATTTTGCTACAGTAATTATTACCTAATATCAGCATTCTTTCTCTAATACATATTTTCTGTCATTTAACTCACTATTATAGGATAATTATTCCAATGGAACCACTTGTGCAGACTTGATACAGAATTATTGCAATAAAGAAATCAAAATAGACTTTTAAAGTATTCTAATTCCTTTTGAATCATAACAAGTTCTTAAAGCAGTCTGTAGATGGATTTTTGGTGTGTATTTGTAGTTGTAATATTTCTTTCTAAATAAGAAGAAGAGAAAGAATCTAATAAATGAGGGGCAAAAAGAACCAACAAAATTATTGGACATTGTGTAGTAAAAATATCTTTTCTATTATGTCACTGGTGATTTCTTTCTGATCAATGGCATATTCCTGATCATCAAGTTCCCAAATTTTGTTTTATATTTTATATTGATTTTTCTTCAAAGTAATTTTTGTGGTAGGTGTTAGCTAATTGTTTTTTAGCTTTAGAAAGAGCTAAGCTCCTTTTCAGGAGACAGCTACTGATATAGTTCTTTTATTTTGCACTACAAAGCTGTGTGATGGTATTAAAAGCTATGTGACAGGGAGCTGAGGCTGGGTCTGGTGTGACAGTAACCTTATTCTGACTTTTTCCTTGCAAGACTGAAACAGACTTTATGGTAAATTTTGGTATCAGGGTTTTGACACAGCAGTGTAAGCACCTCAAAATCACTTTGACATTTCCTAATGATCAAACAGTCTAGTTTGTGAATGAGTAGTCCTGTGGTTCTTTGGAGATACTCACAATGTTGCATACAAATGATATAATAATTTTGTCAAAGACTGAATTAGTAAAAAGTCTCTGTGTTGTCTCTGAAGTGCAAGGGCTTCCTCATTTCTGTTGAGGTCTCACAGTGGAACAGTAATTTTGAGTAACCAAGAGAATACAGGGGAAGAACAATGACTTAAGATAGGAATTGTGAAAATAACATAATAGAAGCCAAGTCAAGCTAATGAGGTTTTTATTAGAGGTAAAGCTTATTGAACTTCTCTTGCCAGTTGGCTTTTGCATGATGATATTAATTATTTTGTTTGGCCATTGCCTGGTGGACTCAGAAATAACTCTGTTCCTTCAGAACTGACACTTTCTGTTAAGTATTCTACTTTCACCCTCTACCTGCCTGCATGAGACTGCACTTGCTCAGTAAATGGAAAAGCTTATTAAAGACAATGGGAGCTTTGGCACCAGCATGGTTATTCTAACAGTTTATTGGTGTAGTGCATTAGGAAGAGTAAGACATACAGAATTGACAGAGCTAATTTAGGACCTATTCTGCCTTTTCAAATTGTCTGTCTGTATGCTCTTCTCAAAATAAGGGAGAGATTTTAATATAAATTCAGTGTGATGTGAAACCTTTTCCTTATTTGTGCTAAGGCAGTCAAGTCTTACCATCACTTTATGATGTTTATTCTGCTTTACTGCTAATGTGCTGCTAAAGTGTAAACAAATATAAACAGGGTTATCAGGCAAAATACATTAACATAAACAGTTTAGTATCGTGTTCTTTCTACATCTTCAAATGGACTAAGTATTTAAATGAAACATTAACTCTTACAAGTAAACCAGAAGTTTTACTGTGTTCTTTCAGTAATATTATCCTCCTTCCCACTATGAGACTTTGCAGTGTGTATTTTGCTATGTTCAACCTCTGAAAAGTGAAAAGCCCCAATGTTAATAAAAAGTTCTTGTGTTCTAAGAATTTAAAAGGCAAGTTAAAAATTTTGACTTGGCCCACATGACTTGTAAACGGAAGCATCTTGTATAAATGAATTGACAACTTTGATCCTGTTGGGAGTGGGACAGAAATCAGTGGGCATATTGAATTTTTTGTGAAATTCATAAGAAAAGGATCTGAGTTCCATTCTAGTTCACCTGAAATTACATTAAGATGGAAAATATTTATTAATATTAGAATTGGAATAAACAATCTACCTTTGGGGTGTTGTGCATACGGGAAAGGGATTCTGGCACTCAGAAATGACACAGACATAATTTATTAAGAATATAAGTGGATGTTCAGATTGTGCAAAAATAATCATTTGCACTTATTTTTTGATACAGAGTGAAAAGCAAACAATGTGGCAGAAAAGTAGTGCCCATATTTTTTTAGATTTCGTGAATAAAGTAAATGAAGTGACTTTAATAGGTATGGGTTTCTAAAGAGCAATGAGAAATTTAAGTATTTCCATGACATTATATTCCAGGCCAGATGATGCTTGCAATTAAAAAAAAAGTTACCTGGATTATTATACCTACCAAGATGTCAAGGAAATTCTGAATACCTTTTTATACCTTGTTGGGACAGATGTGGATACAATTGAATAACAATTACACCAGACACAGAACACCAGCAGGAAAGTTGACTATCAAGCAGGAAATGAATAAAATCCTTTTATTTCTGACTTTTACTTTGAAGGATTAGGAAGAGGGGAGAATTTGCACTTCAGAATAGAACCTGATCTTTTTTTGTGTAGGAAATAATCCTTGCTATACGAATGAGAGAGACCTAGGTGGAATGCATATTTGGAAGTGATACTCCTTCTAGTGTTCGTCCTCTCCTAGAGAATATCTCAGTCTGTTTTTAGTTTCTATTATATTTATCTTTTTGACAATGGAAATGCATGCTGCAGTAGTGGTTGTATTACAGATTTTTTTCGCCCTCATTTGATCTAAACAGTATGTATCTTGTACTAGAGTCTCTCTTTCTACAAGTAAATTAACAGGATTGTCCATTAGAAAGGAAATCTGTTCCCTGGCAGCAGAGAGAGTTCCTTGATAGCAGTAGAGTCTTCACCTTGTTCAGTCATCAGATTGTCTTAGCCTATGTAACTGCTTATAACTTCTGTAATTTTGTAACAACTTTGAAATGCAGAGTTCTGGGAATATTTTGGGCAGGTATGTCAAAAATTAACCAATAATGAGTAATTTCAGTAGGTAGAAGTTTGTCAGTTTGTCTTAATCTTGCAGTTATGTCAAATTAACTACAGTTACAAGATCAGATGCAAAGTCTTGACAACTTGTTCATCCTTGACAGATCTGCAAAATACTTATTTTTTTAAGAAGTTTGAGCTAGAATTATATGTATATATTTTATTTTATAGAATAAAATAGGAAAACTCCTCTGTTACAGGGAAGACTGTGTTAGATTACAGGAATACTGTTGCCTGGAAGAAAAATAACCTTTTCAGTTGGATATTCACCTGTTGCATATGAGGATGACTTAACTTTTTTTTTTGCAAGTGATTTACTTCACATTGTTTATACCTCCTGAATTTTGGATATGAGTAAATGCACAAGCTTAGTTTTAAAAATTATAAGGTTCTGAGGGTGAGCTATGGATTCCATACTGTAAGCCACATTCATTAAGATAATTTCTTTTTCTGACTTGTACTTTAACTGTTGCTTTACAATGGGGTTCTGCATCTACCTGTGTGTCTAAAATCTGTAATCACTGGGCTATCTTAAGTCAGCTCTGATGAAAAGTTCCTGTGGGAAAAAGTGCACATAAGGAAATCTGACCATTAAGAGTTAGCATAAACATAGCCGAATTAACACAGGAACAGATGGACAATTTTCAAAAGCTGAAGCCTTGGCCACAGAGAGATCCAGAAAATCCAAGCACAGACAAAGCAGAATAAAAGCTAGAAACAGTGAAGAGTTTTTGAAGCAGATTTCTAGAGGAAAAAGAAAATTGTCTCTGAGATGTGATTATGATACTCTTAATTTCTTTTTAACTCTCCAGTTTTTCATTGGAGAAATGGTTCACTTTTTTTCATTTTTCTAGATTTCCATCAAAGTAGATGAGGTGATCAGATGTGACTATGACGTGTTTTTGAGTAAGTAAGAGGACTAAACCTATAAAAAAACTTCCCTAGGATCCAGTTTCATGAAGAACCCAAAAAATTTTATATCTGGACTCTAATTACACATTCAAAACCTCTCCAGAAGTATCCAAAAAGGTATTTCATTTTCATTGTAGCTCCTACTCAAAACACTTCTGAAGCAGGTCAACAAAATAATATAAGAGAATGGAGTCAGTAAATGCAGTTAAGCCAACTGTTGTTAATTGAAGTGTTGTCAGCCCAAATTAATTACAATTTAATGATTATAATAATATGAATTATTATACTGATAGATGTTTCCCAATGACCAAGATAAGAAGAGACTGGACTATGAAAGAGTGTCATAAATGGCTGGGGATCAGTCAGGCTGGGTGGGAGCTGTACCTACAGGTGTAAGGTAGGAGCAGAAGCCAATAAGATAAATAAGTCCACAGGATGCAGCTCAGCCTGAGCTGTGAACCCTGAGCTGTGGAAGGGTCTGATGGAGGGAGTCTCTCCCTGCCCTTGCCACTCATGTGCTTTTCTGAAACCCTAGAGAGGTGTCTACTTCAGGCAACACTCACTGATTTTCTTAGATACAAGTGGAGTGAATTTTTCTATAAATATATTTTAGAAAGGTGCAAAACATTTTAATTGCCTCCTGGATTTTTTTTTTATGTGTGTCAGAAATTATGCTGATTAATAGTGTTCATAAAGGGGCAAGATCACAGGCATGGCTGTCTCTGAACATTATCAAAGTTATAAAACTATTAATTTCTCAGTGGTATCATTAAAAGAAAAACAGTTTGTGCAAACGTATTTAAATTTAGATAATTATTCAGATTGTGGAAGTTACATTTTCCCTTTCTATCATTTTAGACGTTTTCATTTAACTCTATTAGAATTGATACCTCTGTTCCATGCTAAAAAACAGCATCCAACTTCAAGTTTTAGTTTCCTTAGTTGATTATATGACAAACCATGACCAGCAACTAAATTTTAAATAGACATTAAGATAAAATTAGCACAATTCTGAAGGTTCCAAGTGTTTATATCTATGTTCAGCTCACAAAGCTGTGCTCTGTACAAATAAAAATAGAAAATAGGTAACAAAAAACACCATGAGCAGGACTATTTTCTTTTGGTATCCATTGAGTGCCTAAGTAACCAATAACCAGTTTTTTGTATTTCTTACCTTTGCATAACTCAAAGACAGCAGAGTTCTGTGTGGTTATGTACAATCTTAGTGATGTAACATTTCAAATCAGTAAATTGATTCAATACAAGCATGTTAACACAAATTTGGTAAAACCAGTAAAATAAGTCTTCTGTTATTCTCTTGGATAAAATGAACTGTATTGTGAACCAGATTTAGCTGAGTATATGGAAACAGAGCCTGATACACCCTATTGAATTAATGGACGCCAATTAAAATCATTATAGATTAAGAATATCTTCCTGTTCAATAGTATTTGTTATCTTAGTTTTCAAAGCTTGGGATATTTTTCCTATTTCTAAAAATAGTAAGGATGTTCCTAGTGAAATATACTCACATAGCCTCAAACGCAATTTGTTTCAACAATTTTTCTTTGCCTTTTAACAACTTCTTGGTCATATATTCGACATATTTCATGGCAGTATAAAAAGCCATCTTTTCTTTCTTGCTGTCATCTGTGTGCTCTTCATCTTATAAGCATTAAAAGAGCCCTCTGGCTGGAACGTTAGGTGATCTTTATCCCCATTTCATTATATCAGTGAAAGAAAACAAACAATATTTTTAAAATGTAATTGAAATCTAAAAAAAATCTAATTACCCCAGGCAATAAATGAGAATGGGCCACTTAAATTTTAGTTTGAATGCATTAATTTTTTTAGTATAAGTCTATTTCAGCTACAGTAGGCTCCAAAACAGATGAAGTTTTCAAGGCATAATTTTTTTATCTATTGTAATAAGTTTTCACACTGTTGCAGGTCAAAATGAGTTCTGTAGTTTTAAATTAGTCTTTGGATATTAACAGCTTAATGGCTGTGGAATTTATATCAGGATCATGATAATTTTTTAAACTTTAGGCATGCTATAAAGGCAATATAAAAAGCTGCTCAAATTATTAAAAATTAGTCTTTTTGCATTAACACAGAAGCAACAGAATTAATGAGATATCAGAAAATCAGAACATTTGCACAAGGTACAAAATATTCCAGAAAGCAGGTTGCATGCATTATGCTTTTCATCAGTAAGCACTGTTGGTTCTCTTCTCCGTTTCAGTGCCAGCTGAAGTTCAGTGCCAATAAAAGGTCATCAGGGAATGAATGGATTTCAACACTACTTTCACTTTATGAGCTGTTGCTCATTTCACTACTTCAACATTGCAAGAGATAAATTTTCTAATCCTGAAGTTATTTGAATTACCTGCTTAGAACTTTTTTGTAAATTATGATACTCTGAAGCACCTTATTTTTACATTTTTTGTGCTAAGAACTTATTGAAAAAAACCCCAGTGTGTACTGTACATGTGCCAAAGCAGCCCATGGGAGGTTTGAATATCTCTGAGTGGCTTGGTGCCAATGACATCTTGAGCTGACTGTGCTGTCCTAAAGTAACAATCTAGAATCAGTTTTAAGCTTAAAAAATAAAATCTCTACTGTATAAAGCTCTTGCTATTTATAAGCAGAATTAAGGGAAACTATTTCAGTTCAGTGGGCTAATAGGTATGAGATGATGAGATTGCTTGCTTAATGTTTCTCAACTAAGACAGTGAAAGGATGAAATGGTTTGATAAAGATCCAATTGCATACACTTAGAATGTGCTTTCTCTGGGTAAGTTCCATCTTCCATAGGTGACTGTTTTTGAAATAGGATTAATAGTCTTGCCCAGTAGGAAAGACACACAGGGATTGTTGCTTGTGGTGTATTATGTAATTGAGAGTTATGAATATATTGAGAGTTTATTTACTGAAAGTAAATGTGGTACCATTGTAACTATGTTCATTTGCTGCCACTGTTGGTTCATAAGGCATCAATTAGGCTCAGTGGCACTGGCAATGAGTAAATACTGAAAGTTGTAAGTGCAGGATTAACATTTCCAAGTAAAGAAAGAGAAAGTTTTTATATTTGGAGAATTTAGACTTCAAGTGTAAAGCGATGGATAGCACCAAACTTTCTAGATAATTTATGTGGAAAGTAAATAAGGCTTTGAGGTCTACTCATCTCTCTCCAGTTGTCAACCAGTGGTGATGCAAAAATCAAAGATGATTTTCTAAGACATTTTTCTCTTCCAAATTCAAACCATATCTTGTATGTTTCTAGCATGCTTTTGTTTTTACTCTAAAGCTGTGGAACCGTCCCAAAGAGGCATGTACAGCTTAGCTTTGCTTTTCACACTTGGTTACATGGGATTCATTTGCATTGTCACAGGCTTATCCTCATGGAAATGTAATTCTGCATGCAGATGCCACGTGTCCACTCAATGACAGATGCAAAGGGTGTGACAGGTACAGGTTAGGTACTGATTACCTGGATTATTAATTACTAGGATTGCTACTGATCCCAGACAAAGCTACTTCTGGCAGATGGGTGTAGCTCTAAGAGCCATCTCCCATGTCTCTGTCATGGGCACCTGTCCGGGAGCACATGTTGGCCTCTTGTTGCATTTCAAAGAGAGAACAAAGCCCTCATTAGGGAGCTTCATGATTTATCTAAAGGAAAATATGCACATGCTAAAACCAAGCTGCTCTGTTGAGGCACTGCAAGAAAAAGAGCACAGTCCCTATGAAGGACAGTGCTGATCATGGTAAATGCAAAGCACACTTCTGTTTTGGCAATGTCAGATTGAGGCATTCAGAAGGCATCAGGTTTAAAAAGAAAAAAAGACAAACAAATGAAATTTAATACATTACATTGGTAGAAATTTATCCTTGATTTTGGGTGCTGGATGATTGGTGTCTTTCAAATGTTTCTCTGTACTTTAATTGTAGGGACAGGAACTTTTTTTCTTAATGAAAGCTTAAAACCAAAAGACATAACTTCATTTTAGCTACCAGAATTTTCAAATGTGAAGGGAATAACTTAACTGCTTATGGTAAAGTAGCATGGTCAGTCAGCACCAGACAAATAAAAGAAATTCTAGTGTGACACAACTGTCATAAGCATGAGGATATTTTAAAATTACAAGAACAGATTTAGCACCCACTCCAGCTCACAGAAGTCATAAAACGGGACTAAGGCTATGATTTTGTTCTTGGAGAATGGCAAACTTCAGTTTTCTTTCAGTGGTTTCAGTGGAGTACTGAAACAAAGGGATTATATTCTGTAGTATAATTAACGAGGGAGATTTACATGAAGAAAAAATTAAAAAGAAGCATGTTAAATAGCTCTCAATAGATTATTCAGTGCTTAGAATGACATTGATTCCTCATACACCCTCTAGATAGTAAAATAATGGAAACAACACCATGACTTTGAGGAAAGAAATGACCATCAAATATGAAAATAAAGATACTTCTGGCCCTACACTGTCAGATTTTTGATTTGAGATCTCATTAAAAAAATCAAAACAAAGGGAAGTGAAGGGGCATTGGCTATTTTAATCTAATAAAAAGCCTCTCTATTTGTTTATTCCCTGTAAAGCCAAACTAAGATTAATCTTCAGATGGCAGGTGTTCTCCATGTCTTTGTGTAGAATTATCATTGCTAGGTTTTTCTTCAAAGTAAATTCAATGGCATCATGAAGCTTTTGCATTGGAATTGTGGATTCTGAATCTCAAAAAGCAGCAGAATATTCTTGTGAAACTTTAAGTACTTTTCCTCATCTCAGCACATCTCAGCACCTAGTTTAGAAACTTTAAATTCAGCATTTTTTTTCCCCACAATCCACTTTTTTTGTTTTATTTTGCTCACGGGTTTGTGCATTTATAGGGGTCTGTAAATACCACTTGATAGCACAATACCTGAATACCTTCCACATGTTCTGTATCTAGCCTTAAATACCTTACTGTTGCACCTCCCAGAGCAAATCTTGCATACTTTAGTTCTTTCCAAGGAAAAAACCATCAATGTCAAATTAAAATGGATTGCAGAACTTTGCTCTTTATTCTCTGTCAGGTATTTCTTGACAGCCTGGAATTTGCACTAACCTCTGTTTGATCCTTGACACTCTTGACAATCTTAAACTGGAAGTTTGTTAAAGGGTGCCAACATATCTGGCATATTAACATCTATATTAAAGTGAGGTTTGAAAAAGAATTTTAATAGCATTTGGCACCAGATAACTTTTAAATGGTGACAATTGTATGCTATTGTCATTGGATATACAGTTCCTGATCATATCAATTGGCATATCATCTGGCAATGGTTCTTGATTTCTCTCTGGGAAAAGCTTCTGGTTCAGTTATACCTGCACATTCTATTTCAGGAATAGTTAATGAAATTACTTATTTCTCAGGAGGTTTTTTTTTTGCCATATTCAGGTTGCATATGCATTTTATTGGACTATAGCTGAACACTATGAAATGTGATGGACAGAATGGAAAAATTTCTGTAGTATTTATTTCAGTATGAGAAAGAGCTCTTGGCTAAGACCTGTCTGCTGTGAACTGCCACGTACTACACAGGAGAGAAAAATTTCCTCTTGTTTATGAGCTGGTTTGATCTTGGTCAGCACAGGATGAGAATGAAGGGCCACTGCTCCACCTATTTAATCCCAGAAGCGTGGTCATGTCCCACTTCCTGGGTGCAAGGACAGTACAGAAAGGTAGTTTTCTATGAACACAGCATCACCTACTTCAGCCCTAGCAGCTGTTAGCAACAGCACCATCCTGACTTGGCAAAACACTCAGACAGAGCCATGGACTCTCTGGGAGTCTGTTATCATGTTTGGAATGCTAACAGTTTAACTGTGGCCACTTTGAAACTTTAAGAATCATTCTGGATAAAAGACCATCCTGTGATGCTGTTTTCTCTGGAGGGGTCATTGTAGTCCTCAGATTCTTGCAAAATTGGAACTTACTGTCTTTTTATCAGACAAATTACCAGTGATTACAACTGAGGAATGACTGCAAGCCATGACATGGTAATTATTCTAAGAGATAATTAGGAAGCAGAACAGAAAAATATTACTGAAGAATGAAGACAGCTGCATTATAACTTAAAGCAAAATTTCTGAAACTCATACCCATATTTTTGTGGTATTTTGTGGTATTTTTGTGTGTTAGATGTGGAAAATGTAGTCATCTCACCAAATATCCACCCCCCCACCTTTTTTTTTTTTTTTTTTTTTTACCCCAGGAGGTCACATTCATGAGAATTTGAGTCAGGAGTGGTTCTGAGAGCTTGTATTATTCCAACCATCCCATCATCTTTTCCTGAATCAGAACAGATTGTATCTAAAACTTTCTCTCTAAAGTTCTCCAATGTGTTATTGAAAACATACAATGATGGGTATCAGAGTGTCACTAGTGACTTCTATCAATGTTCACTGCCCTAATTGGAAAATGTAGCAAAACCCAATACAAAATCTCCTTGCTGTACTTTAATTTCCTTATGACTACTCTGACGCAATAGACACAGAGAACAGCTTAGAGACTTTTTCTTTGCAGTAGCAAATATGAAAAATCATTATTGTTTTCCTTCAATTCTTTTATGAATTTAGTCCTTAAAAGAAGTGACCAATCCAAATAGAAGTTAATTCAAAATGATGGGTGTTTTTGAGCCAGTTAACTTCAGGGCTTGATCTGATGCTGATCGAAGTGATAGGAAAGTGATCCCGAATCACAGGAACTGCATTTGGCCACATAAAGTGCCAGTGCCCTCATTCCTGCTGCAGCCAGACATGAAGATTTCTGGGCAGCCCAGAGCTGGCTGAGCTCCTCAGATACATTAGCAGTGTTAGCTGCACCATGTTCCAGTCCCTTGCCAGCTGGACGAAGGGACAGAACTATCACACCATGCAGGATACCCAGATGGTGTTCTTTACTTTTAATTCCCTGTGTTTTTGCTCTCTGCTAATGTGCTTTCATGGTCATGTTTGCCACCTATTTATCCATGTGTGTAAAATTAAATTTCCTTGTTTTCTCCTCCCCTTTTATTTCCTCGAGTTGTTTTACATGGTGGCATCTGTGGAATGTTGTAACTTAATTACATGTTTAACATGCAAATTGAGGACAAGCAAACTAAGAAGTTCTAGAGATTTGTTAAAAGTTCCTACCCTTTACTTTGGAGCTTGACAGCATCCATTAATGTTTTTAGTATTGTTGCAAGGACCTATGCTTACATATAAAATAAGAAAACAGTTTGAATACATAGAAAAATGCAAGGCAGTTAGTATTCACTCCCTTATTCATCTGTGAAGTATATAATTCTATCTTAGAAGCTTTATATTGTAATATTAAGAGTAGTCATTCCAGATCAAAGGAGTGAAGCTGAAGTTATTTTGAAAAGATTTGATAATTATTTTTTATTTTTATTGACTATCTTATTTTGCAATTGAGGTGGCATTTTATCACATGCCCTTCTTTGACCTTTTATACTCTGGATTTACCTTACGCTGGAGTACCTTATTTTAGCTTCCTTTTTCATGGTCTGCAAACTTCAGAGTTAAGTTTTATGTGCACTGTAGGAAGCAGAAAGACAACAGCCTCTGAAGTTAAGAGAAAGAAATTGCAGGCTGTAAATGCATTTTGCGATAACTCTGCTAGTCTTTATCTCCAGATAATCGTGGGTATTCAGGAAGCATTCACATCTATAAATATTCCATTTCTGAATTTCTGTTATTTATATTTGCATTCACAATTACTGGGCAACTTCAGATTATTCCATGCTGGCACAGCCTGGAAAAAGATTGACCAGGGTACCTCCATGCAAAAGGAACAGAAACCCTCTATGTTGGCACACAGATAATGAAATGGTATGGCAGCAACATCACTTGCATAATTATGCTTCAGTTTATGCTAAAGAAAAAGCAGGCATTTCCAGCTTAATTGTTACCCTTGTCTCTGAGAGGTCTGTTCCTTCCAAATTCTTTTTCTCTTAAGAAATTTATCTACAATGTAATTAGGAACACAGGAAAACCAAGGAATGAAAATGTGTGAATATGCAGGCAGCAAAAATACTTCATGAAATGTGTGGCATGCAGACATTTTATTTCTCCTTCCCCTCATGTGATCCAAATTAATGACTTTACTAGTTGTGTAAATAAATGTTTCTTGTAATTTGTCATTAGAAACTGAAATTTAGAGTGTAAGGCAGTAACTGCTTTACAGATTTATATTGATCTGTATTTAATATCTGCATCCTCCCAGATGTAGATATTAAATACAGTGTGCTTCAGTACCAATAGAAAATGCCAATTTTACCATTTTTTCAGTCATGAGTCTTTGTCCAAACTTATGGCATTCAAAAGAAGATTAAATCCTGTATAAGGCTAGAAATAAAATACAGTAAATATTTCTTATTTGTTATTAAACCATTGGTAGATCATTTAAAAAGTGCAATCCTTTATTCAGGCTGCTAGAGTGGTGTTGAAATCATTAAAGCATTCAGATGGTGCAGTAATTGCACACATCTGATGCCAAGACTGCAAAACTTTGATGAAAGCTGTGGCTTTGTTTCTGCTGTAGATTGATCATGTTCTTTGCTGCAGTGAATTAAAACAAAAAACTTCAGTAATGTCTTTCCATGTTGCATCAAAATCTAGCACTCAGAGTCCAATGAGTCATGTCAGCAGCAGAGCTAGTAAGTGAATTTATATTTGTGTCTGAGTAACCATCCCTTTAAGTTTATAAATGTTTCTCCTTTTTAAGAGCTGCTAAGTATGCAGCAGTTTCCTGAGCTACATGGACTTCCTCATTAAGCTGATGAACTTCAAAGCAATTGGGGTTCCTTCCAAGTATGAAGGGAGGGCACACAATGCATTTCAACGGAAGTTAAGAATAAAAAGTACATTAAAAAGAAGAGTTCCAAATAATTAATTTCTTCTTCAACTAAAAGAATGTATAATTTTTTCTCCAGCAAGTCATTCTTTTCCTTTGCCATTTCTGATCTGCAGAATTAACTTTTACTTTAGTGAAGGCCTTTACTAACCTCATGTGTATCAGATTTTCCTCTGTGGAGTTCAGAATAGGTACATAACCTATGAATTAATTCTAGTCACATTTTACTGCAGACAAGTATTTAACAGTATTTTCTTTAATTTTCAGGCTTCTGGATTTTATTTTGCTGTAGTTTAACCATAGTCTGCCCAAGTCCTACTGGGGTAATTTAGACTGGATGTCTGTTTAGTTTTATTAGAGTTAACATTTAAAAGATTTTCAATAGATGGCCTCTCATTTTCCATTTTAACAAATTCATTCTGGAGACAGATTATTTTATTGATTTAAGCATTAAGCAAAGAAAATGCAAATTCTAATTTAAGTCTGCAGTCTAGGAATGAAGCCTAAATTTTTGGAAAAATGTGAACTTCATGGACTGTGGTGCAGTTGTCTCAGAGTTATTTCAGGTTTCAGTCCAAATAAAGTGCAGGACCCAGCAGAGTTATTTCCACACGATAAAATTCTCCACTCTGGTGAAGATAATCTAATATGTTTTTTAATGACTGGTAAACTGTGAGAATAGGACTTTAAGGTACAGATTAAAACAGTTCCCATTTGAAGTTTAGTGTTCCTTTTCTCCTGTATTAGACCATGGAAAATATTGCATAAGAAGAAGAGGAGATAACCACAGTACTGTGAATGCTTCTGAGAGGGAGTCCTGTAGAAAGTTCATAAAATAACAGAGACTTCTAGCATGTATGTGTTGTCTTTCCTTCCATTTCTATGTGTTCAGTGTGAGATTTGTACTAATAAAGATTAAAGGGTTGGACACTAACCTGTTCTGTGGGAGTAGCTGAAATGTTGTGCCTTGAAACAAGGAAAGCTTGTGGGTGAGGATGGATTTCCTCAGGGCAGCTGCACACACCTGTCTGCTGCTGTACCTGCGCAGGACTGGGCTCTGAGGATGCTCTGTGTCCCTGAGGATCCAAGGCAAGGCATGACCGATTTGCCAGGTCTAATGCTTTCAGAAGAGCTGTGGCACATGTGTGGAGGCAGGAGGAGGCCTACAAATAAATGTCACTACACAGGGCTTGTTGTGTATTATAGTGAAAGATGTGATTGTATTCCTGTGGGATTTTTCATGTGCTAAAGTTATTAAACATTCCTCTGTGTTTATGAATTAGGCTGTTAAATTCCTTATCTGGATTTACCACCAGAAAAAAAAACCTACATCTTTTGTAGGGGTGTGACATGACATTTGCTTTTCATTTCTAGGGGTTATGTGCTACAGTACAATGTGATGTACTTGGACAGTACTTACCCTGCGTGAGAGAGGATCCTTATTCCAAGAACTGAAAAGATAACATGAATTGAAGTTTGAAAAAACAGTTTTTGCAGGCTGCAGAAGCAGGCATTTTTTGTTAATTTATTTTTTTTACCCCTAAGAAGGAAGAAACAGGAGAAATGTATTTCATAAGTGTGCATGACTGCTTACAATTTTGGCAGTGGAGCACAGAGCCTACTGTCTCTCAGGTAATGTAATTTGCTTTCTTATTGCCTATGGACATACTAAAAATGTAGCATTTTGCAAGAAGGAAGTGCAGCACACAATAGATGATAATTTTGTGATAGAAAATGCCATAGAAATCACTTTGTGTTGTATGACATGACTTTACAGAGCTTAATGGAGTATCAGAATTATATATGCATATATATGCACAGTTGTATGTCAGTGGCTTTAAGACGAAGGAGAAGTCATCCTCCATTGAAGTTGTACCTATTTTAATCAAAACATTATGATTTTTATAAAAGTGAAGCCTTAGGTGTGCTTTTCTGAGGTGTGGGAAGGCCAAAAGAAATGGCATTTAGACGAAGTACATGGGAGGAGCAGCAGTGTACAAGGAACTAATTTTATTACTACTTCTTTTCCTCACTGGTAATTTTCCTTTTCTATTGCTTGGTGTTCCAGTTTTTGTGAACTGCCCCAGACTGAACTTGATGTTTATCATAGATGCATTTGCTGTAACCTTGAATAGCATGAGTATTATGCCTTTCACGGGTACAGAGCCAAGAAATAATAATTTCACAAAGTCTGCTAGAAAGAAGTGAATCATGAAGAGGAGATGTGGATTGCCCAAATGATGCCATGTGGGCATTGGTGGAGATGTTGTTACTCAGATTTTCTGTGGGACACAGGTTTAGGCTGAACAGGTGATTCTTTATCATTTAAACAATTAGCACTGCTGTACAGCCTATAGGAAGTCACTGACAATTTATCTCTGGTACTGATCAAATTAATTGTCATTCCAAAGGAAGGATAAATATCTTCTGCAGTTCTACACTATGTGTTTTGCTCAAAAAGAAAGCTGAGTTGAGGTATTCTCATCATCATCTTCCAGCTATTCCTAATTTCCTCAAATCAAGAACCTTTCATTGTTTTTATCTGTTTTAACCAAGCAGATAAAAGCAATAAAAAAAACCAATGTCTGGACAAATTCAAGTAGGAAATAAGGACCAAATTTTAACAGCAACTGTATGAATAATTTACCAAAATTCTGTATCACCTGAAATCTTTAGATCAAGGTGACATTTCTAAAGCAGACTTTACAGTTCATCCATAAATCTCTTTTGTTTTACTATGCTGTTGATTCAATAATACAACTACAGAGGATCTATTTGGTCTCAGAGAATCCTATTTTTCTTGTACTTTTTCCATTTGTGAGCAGAAACTAAAGTTTTTTGGGTCTTAATCTATACAAAGTTGGTTTGGCAATACTTTGGGATTTGTAGTTCCATGACTTATGGAATTAAATAACAGAATGTATTTTTTATTACTATTTTATAAATTATTTTGACTAAACTGTTGCGACTGGAACTCCCTTTAACCCTTCTGTATTGAATAACAAGTCTGATTTGCTAATTTTAATCCATCTTGCCCACACTCACTCATTCTATCCCAAACAATATTGCATTATGAAAAATAGAAGAGCTTAATTATATAAGTGTTTTTATGATGTTAACACAAGTTAGACCAAAATAATTTTCATGTAGCAATGTTTTTACCCTGGTAATAATGGTTTTGAGTTACTGCTGTAGGAGATATTCAAGCCTGAGGGATATGCCAAATATTCAGACTGACTAAAGAGAAACACTATAAGTATCTGAAACCCCACAGCTCTGCTAGTCCTGGTGATGGGAAGCCGGATTTTGCATAGAGGACACAAAGATGAATGAATGGCATACATTTACTTTATGAATTCTTTACAGTTTAAACTGTAGAAAAATATGTGAAAGTCAGCACAGAAGGTCTGTGATTGAAATCTTCCCATGAATGTATTACCACTTTCAGAATTCCTCCCTTCCATCTACTCTGCTTCTGATATGCACATGGTAGGATTCTTGAGTGTGTCTCTAGACACCAGGAAGGTGGCAGTGGTGCAAGACTGGTGATGGAGGAAATTGGAATGAAATCCCTGAACCAGTGTTCTATTTAAATTCATTAAACATTACAATGTACAATTTTTACTTTTTTTTTTTTGTTAAGGGCTGACTTTAATGAACAAATTTGGCAATTATATAAACTGAAATGATGCATAGAAATGAGAGAACACCAGTTCATAGGAGCATTCTCTGTATTACTTGCAGAGTTGGAGCTCATTATGTTGTTTACCCCTGGAAATTATCCTTTCTGTATTTCTTTTTCTCAAGCAGCAGCTTCTCTATGACTACGTTGACTGGAGTATTAAGATAGGAAAAGGTAATCCTGTAACAGTTGGGATTCAGTAGCTCTACAGAAAAAGAAGAAGAAAAAAATCTTACTATGCTCAGAGAAAAGCCTAGACCCTATAATTAAGATAACATTTCATTTGACAACTGAACAGGAGCCAGACCTTCAGTCATTTTGGAGCTGGTATATTGCCAACAATTATTTTAAATCCCTTTAGTTGCCAGATATTGTTGCTCTTTTGTTGCCTGGCAGGGCACCAATGATGCTGATCTATGATCCAACCAAACAGGAAGAATAAATTAACAGGAGTGTAACTGGTACATTCTCAATCCACCAGAATTAACCACAAGTGCAAAAGAGACAGTCATATGATAATGACTGACTGCAGGGTAGACCATGTTTAGGATAGTCTTTACTGAATAAGAATGTGGAAAGGCCCCATGACAATGTGACTGAACTAATTGCCTCTCATATTTTAAGAAAATATTTTAAAAAATTGTAAATTCTCTATTTTATTCATGCTACTCAGTGCACATCTTGAGTTTTCCAATTCAGAGAGCAAGGTTCTTCTGACCAACTTTCTTATTTATGCTGAATTTTTATACATTGCTGCCATTTATTGTTGAACATGCAATACCACATACATCCCACTTGGAGAACTGTTTGGAGTAAAAATCTTACCAATTTTTCTGCAGCTGACGTAATATTCTTGTAACCTGGACATGTGCTTGACAATTCCTGGTGGTTCTTCAGTAAGCCTCTATACTGGGGTACCAATTTCACTCTTGCAGCCCTTAGATTTTCTGATGTTAATGCTCAACCCTCCTTAAAAATAATAAAAAAACCAAAAGCAAACAAGAAAAAAAACCCCAAGCCAAAACATTAATTTCTTCCCTCTTAATTGTAAATAAATCTCTCAGGAACTAAACCTCTGCTTGACACCAAGGTGGCACTGATGAGAAAGGGTAAGAGGGACACTGATAATGCTTCAAGTGATTTGATGAATTTGTGTTGTATAGAACTTTCACTTCTATATACTCACACAACTTATTTTTGTTGTTTGTAGTTTAATTTGAAGTTGTTTATTCTGGTACATTTTTTTTTTAATTGATAAAGGGTTGTAATGCATAATCATAGAGTCATAGACAGGCTTGAGTTGGAAGTGACCTTAAAGATCACCTGTTCCAACCCCTGACATGGGCAGGGACACCTTCCCCTGTCCCAGGTTGGTCCAAGCCCCATCCAGCCTGGGCTTTAATAATTCCATGGATGGGGCAGCCATAGCTTCTCTGGACAAATACCAGGGCCTCAGTACTCTGACAGGCGAGGCTGACAGGTCAGCAGTTCCCTGGGTCCTCCTTTCTCCGCTTTTAAAAATGAGAGCAATGTTTCCCCTTGTCCACTCTCCTGGGACTTCACTGTACTGCCATGACTTGGCTGGTCCTTGTTTCCCTGCCTGTGGAATTGCTTTTTTCCCTCTACTTGAATTAGTGTCAAATATTTCCTGTCATGGTTTGCAAACTGAGGTCATTGTCCATTGCTTGCTCTTTGCTTGTAACTAATGTGCCTCATAAGCAGTGAGCTGGTTGATTCTTTACTGTGAATCATAAATACAAAATCCTTAACATAAGCAAATTTTGTTCTAATTTGTGATGTTGTTTTTTAATGAAAAATGAAATGCAGATTTCTAAGTAACATAGCAGTAAGAGCAGATGGAAATCTTATCTTCAGAGTTCTAAAGGGAGCCCAATGTAGAAGCTTAATTGAATTTCATGTAAAAGGAAAATGTTTTGGTTCTTTTATTTAAATGGAAGAGTTTGGTATTCCCAGAAGAAAACATTTCACTATTGCTTTTTCTTTGCTGTTAAATAGTCATCTCATCTAGGTTTTGTATATTTAGATAGTGTACTCTGATTTTTTTTTCTATTGGACTCACTGAGTGATTATTTTTGATAAGAAATGTCCTTAAAAAGAAAAACTGCAAATAATTTATCTGAAAACTTTATTTATATATATATATGATTCATAGTCTTTTTACTGATGGATGATGAGAAAGTTGAGATTGGTGTCACTGTGATTAAATACAGAGTTAAATCATGTGCAGAAAGACTTGTTGCTTCAATGTATGATCATGTTGTCCTTCCCTGCATCCTTATTTAGAATGGCACTGTCCTTCAAGCTAAATACATAAAGTAGCACTAACAAGTTTTCACAGCTCTGCCTTTAGGGTACTTGAAGGTTTATTTATATGTTATATCTCAAAATCTTGCTTCTGAAGCTGGAGTCCTGCCATCTGTGGTTAACTGTGCATTAAGGGGATTGCTGCCAATACAAGTGTACAAGATGACAAGTATGATCATTTGGAAATTATCTGCTAGGAATAAGATAGAAGCACATTTAGGATATAGCTAAAGCCTTGGATTAATGGAGGGTGGTAATTTTCTGTCACACATACGATTGTTCTTCAATACTTCCCTACTTTTAACCCTCTGTAGCTCTCAAAGGACGTATTCCCACATCCCCTTTCCCTAGCTACATGACAAATAAATGGAACTCTGTACTATTTTGGAGAGTTAGATCGCTGATTAAGCAGTGAAAAAAATATGCCCTCTAACTCTGCACATATCCTAGCATGCAGAGAACGTGAAAAATATGGTTTTACATAATCTTGAAGGTCAGCAGCACTTTCATTTAAATCAAGGAAGTTGTGGCTGAAAGACACTGTAAGGACTGGAGTTTACAAAGGTGCCAGCACGTTGGCAGTCTGTGAGCATCTTTGCCAATGTAAAATTGTCTAACATGATTTTGTGCAAAAGCACATTTTTAAAAAAATTTTTAAATGAGTTTGGTATGCTCAGAAGAAAGTATTTCATTACGACTTTGTCCCTTAGTCAAATAACTCATCTCCTCTAGGTTTTGTGTGTTTAGATAGTGTACTCTGATATTTTTAACTCTACAAGAATATACAGGTCTCTCCTTTCAATGAGACTTGCAGGGCATGGTGCCACCTTAGCATTTGGCTGGAATGTGGACCATGATTTGTGTCTGAGCACTGTTTGGTGTGAAATTATGATGATTTCAGAATTTGGTGTGCATTTCTGATTCTGGTGATACTGATGGCTAAGGAAGTTTGCAAAGGCAGTGGGGTTGGACATTTGCTAGTGAAGGTCACAGCACTTCATTGGCTGCAGATTTGCAACACCTTGGTAGGTATATGTGGACCAGGATGGAATATGTTTGTTTTATATTTCCTGTTCAAAATACCATGAGCAGAAATGCTTAAAGATATTTCAATCCACTCTGTGTATTCTCTGCCACATGGTAGCTATTTTTATGGCTTCCTTTTTTTTTGGTAGTTTTTGCTGATTTTTTTTGTTGTTGTTTTGTTTTTTTGTTGTTTGTTTGTTTGTTTTAGTATTTTCAGCAAAACCTCTGTGGTTGCTGGTAGAAATGTCTTAAGTTAATAAAACTAATATAGGAAACAAAAAGGCCACTAGCTTGATCTGATAAAAGTTGTTTAAACATTACAAGTAGTTACCCACCTTAACCATATGAATTTTGTGCTCAAATAAACCTCAGTACACAGGTATGGCACATACTTCCATGGAGTCACAAAATAAGGTGATCAGGGAAATTAAACAAAAACATGATTTATAGTTTCGACCAGTGTTGGTGGTATTTTTAGTACACCTTCATTGTTTCTTCCTCTCAGGTGATAGAAATTGGCTGGTGGAAAACAATAAGGTAGAAATACTCTGATAACTTTAAAGAAAAATAAATCTCAGTCGAGCAATGGAAACTGTAGCACAGAAGAATGAACAGTTCAAAAACATTCTACACATTGAAATTAACAACACATCAAACATCTAAGTAGTGACACTGATGGAGAACTGTAAATGTACCTATTGGGAAAGGAAAAATGTTTTGACCTTAAACCAAGCCATTTGTATTTGAACCAAAATTACAAATAATTTCTGGGTGGAAGGAATATGGGAAAAGATGTCTTAATTTTGCTTGCAGATTAATTTTTCAATTGAGAAAGGGCAAGTTTCATTAGATATTATCTCCCTGTGTTTATGAGGATAAGGTAAAGGAAAAGGCAATATCTGGTTGACATTCATTTGGGTTTGCTTTTCTTATATTTAAGCAGAGTTCTGGGAACGTGTATGGAAAATATATTAGTTTGTGACTCCCTTGCTTTGAATTACTGTATGACCTCGCCTTTACTTTTCCTGCTCTGCTACAAAAGATATTGAACTTCTGAGGATTTCTCCCCCCACACCCCCAAATTTACATGTCAATAAACTAGTACTATACACAGAGGAAGAATGAAGGAACACAGAAGTTAATTAATCTTAAGATTACACAGGACTGAAATGTAATTTTAGAAAGTGCTCTGAGTTTCCTGGGTAATTCTACTATCCTGGGAAGAACAAAGAAACCCTAGTACTTTTCTGCTTTAACATTTCATATCAGTGAGGAATAAGTTGCTTCCTGTTTTTGAGCAGCCAAATCCCAATCGTGCTTGAGCTGGCTCCTGGCAAAGAGCTCAGCTGCCTCTCTCCCCTCCTGCCTCTTCTTAGTGACAAGGCACCGAGCAGTAGGATTTATTTTCCTTCCTGCATTGGGGCACCCCAGGGGTGAACATTTCTCTGCTGAGTCAGAAGAGAGGTTGACATGCTCTGGGATGCCTTCTCTGGCCCCTGATGTATTCCCAATGTGCCACGGGGGATGTGTGGTTTATCTCCAAAGACAAGGACCATGGTGAGCGCTGTAAATGCCTCCTCTTCCACATTTCAGACAGTGGAAGTTATTTCCATCCCTTTGTGAACAAATAATTGCTGTATTACCTGCTTAATCAAAGTGCACTCTACCATTGCTGCGTACAGAGGAGCTTCTCTAGGGGATGATTCAGAACAGAATCTTAATTTGTGCTGCCTCCCAGGTGCCTGCAGGAGGGACTGGACTCCAGGATTCAGTTTCTTAAACTTGTATGGTAGAAAACGGAAAGTTGCATATTTCCTCCTTAGGAACAGAATGTGGGAATCACCAAGTATAATTGCTAGCTCTAAGAGGTACAGTCCTATCATGTCCATGGCAGTGGTTTAATTGCTAGTGAATTTTAAGTATGCAACTTATGTAAAAGGAATGCAAGGAATATAAAGTCTCAGCAAGATTGGTGGAAAAAAACCTCTACATTTTATGTGTAATAAAGGATGCCCCCTACCAAAAACAGGCCTGTGAAGAGCCTTCTGTTCTTGATGGTGAACGGGAAGAAATAAAGAAATTTTGCCAGTTTGTTAGAATCAAGCACACTAATGATAAACTATGACAATTTCTTTTTTCTGGAACTACATCTTTTAAAGGAAGAAATATAACCAAAAGCATAGGATTGTCATAAGGGAGGAGGTGTTTTCTTTTAGGTGAGAACTCCTATTTCCAAGGCTGTACATCAAGGGAGTTTTCACTTCAAAGCTTTCTACACCAAGGAATAGTAACTTCTAATGAAACTGATAGTTAAACCCTCAGCTATCACATCATAAACGAGTTGTTGTAATAGTGCCTGCAACTATTGCACATCCTCTTTGATTTATTTCATTTTTGATCTTTACCACCGGCTGGACTAGCACAGCTTTGTTCAACATGGCTGAGATTTTTTAAAATTAACCAGTATACCAACAAAAATACATTAACAATCCCTCATTATCTTTATATGATCATTATCGGGGCTCAATAAGAAAGGACATGAATAACAACTAGATATGCTGCCTGTGCTGCAAATTTCCCTGTACTGTACCTAAATTACATAAAAATTTAAAATGTTATTGTTTTCTAGGTTTAAAAACAGATTTTAAAAGTTATTATATGTTCTGAGCTTGCTGAAGATTGGGTCTGAATATACAAATTTTGAATATCTATCATATTGGTATTTCTTCTTAATGAAGTATTGTATTGGTTCAGTTTATTGAATCCAAAATTATCTGGGAGTGAGAAGAAAC
This sequence comes from Toxostoma redivivum, assembly GCA_013397375.1. Lineage (NCBI taxonomy): Eukaryota > Metazoa > Chordata > Aves > Passeriformes > Mimidae > Toxostoma > Toxostoma redivivum. Next base: position 33,879 of record VXBI01012126.1, read on the forward strand.
TTATATGGATTTCCTAGTAAGAAATAAGAGGAAAAATACAAAGCCATACTAATGATCTGAAAATTTTACTAGTTTATATCATTACTTATTAAGGAAAAAAAGTAGTTTTATCTCTGAAATAAGTTATAAGGTTTCTCTAATCAACTCTTACAGAATGTTCTTCTAACTGGTTTTTACCAGAAGAAGGCATTTGTCCTGTTGAGGAAAAGAAAGCTTAGATTAAATTCTTGAATACTGATTTTCAAAGAGATTAACATATATATTTACAGTATTTGTTCGTTTGAGAAGAGTAAGTCAGTATTCTGTTAAAAAATTGCAATGTGAGCCAGTAGTAGTAGAACAGCAGCCGGATAGCATTTTAATTGTAATTATTTGCATTAATCTTCTAAACACTGCATTTACTGTATTCCCAGAGACTTTGAGACACTTCTGTTTCCCTTCTTTCTTTCCCATGTTCTCATCCCTAATAAAATGCATTTATCTCTGCCTTCTAAAGGAAAAAAAAAAAAAAAGAAAAAAAAAAGGAACAGCAACTGGAACCCAAAACAACCAAACCCTTGGGAATGGTTTTGCAGAGCTTTAGAATTGCATTGGTAGACTTTATGTAAATCAGGTCACCACCACTGGATTAACATAAAAATGCATGAAGTCCTCCAGGGTAAAGTGTATTATGAACATGTCTGCTGTCAGAGACAGACAGTAGGACAGGAAGGAGTTTGGCTTATGGAGTTACTGAAGTTTAGCAGAGTCCTACCAGTTGAACTCAATGGGACATTTTTCACTCCTTTTGCCTTTAGAAATCTTCAGATGATAGGAATTTGTCACAGCCATAAGCGACCAGCCCATACTGGGCTGCCTGATAAGAGATGCCACAGTTGCCAAATTTCAGCTCAGGCAGGGACTCAATATATTACCAGCTAGGAGAAAGACTTTTTTAGGATAGTAGCAAAGGGCTACTAAGGTGATTAAGGGATGGGAGCACCTCAATTGCACAGAAAGGCTGAGAGAGCTGGGACTGTTTATCCTGGTGCAGAAACCACTCAGCGGATTTCTTGACTATATGAAAATATCTGAAGGGAGGATGCATAGAAAATGGGGCAGACCCTTTTCAGTGGTGTCTAGTGACAGGGCAAGAGACAATGGGCACAAACTGAAACACGGGAGTATAAAGAATTCCTTTTTTTTTTTTTTTTCCCTTACTGGAGGTGACTGAATGCTGAAGACTACTTTGAGCAGTATGTTTAAAATGCCAGTGTGAGGGTAAAGCACCTTATTCACCTCATTGTTAAAGCATTGGGGCACTAGCAACTAGTGGTCCACTAGCAACCTTTTTGATATTCCTATCTTCCCATTATTCAGAGAATTCTCTGTTGATGCTGTGAATTATTCAGTGCATAGACATGGTGACATTATCCAGCCTGAGTCAAGAACCATGTATTCAATTAATCACAGGGGGTCTGCAGCTTCATCTGCTGCTGACAAATAGATCTCTTGGAGGGATGAGTAGACTGTGGAGAGAGTTTTGTTCATATATCTACACTGCAAGATGTGTATAAGATTTCCCTAATTTAAATAATGGGGAGCAGATACACAGATGTTGCAGCTTGCAACAACATTCACTGGATTCAGAGGTGTATCTTTCATTTAGATTTGAATTTGAACACTGCTGTTATTCACAGTGAGTCTGCTCCAAGACACTGAAAATGTATTAAAAAAACCAGTTTCTCATCAGTTTGGAAATTTGATCTAATACCTGTTCTCTGTACAAGAACCTGAGAAATGAGTTAGCAATTTGAGAACTAGTCAGTGTGTAGCTAGAACAGGAACTGTTTACATTATATAGGGATGCATTTAGGATTTCTTTAGGAAGGTGCTTCATTTGTTTGACTATAAAGAGAATTTTAATTTGAAAAAACTTATGCTATTTTTCCATAAGTGCGTATTATTTCAGAAACAGATTAAAAGGAATCAGTTCATTGACTGTAAACACCTCATTTATTTGAAGTAATTGTGTGAAAATTTTATTCCAGGAAGAATATTTGATATCAAATGAGTCAGTAGTATATCCTAATGTTTCTGCATAAATGAGGCTTTGTCTCAATAAATTAAAGCCTGTAAAACCATAATCTTAATAAACTTCACAAATTACTTTGCTCATGACTGTTAAACGGGAAGTGTTATCCACTCTGGAGGGAAAGAATTGTTTTCATACTTGTTTATTTCTATCACAGTAATTGTAAGGCATTCTCTTTGATGTAATTCCTTATAAAGTTGTATATAAAAGTGATAATGAGCCATTTTGTGTTTTAATGGAATAACTTTGGAAACCAAAAGTTATTTTCAAACTTCAAATATTGTTAAATTAATTCACTTGGAACAATTAAAATAATTTCTAGAAGAAAATTAAGAGTAGAGTGGGTTTATTCTTGTTTTTGAATGTTATTCCCTGCTAAGCAAGGTTCTCAGCTATTCCTGAATGGGAACTTACTCTGTGCATGGCCTGTTTAAATAAATGAGCTGTCATGTCCATTCAGCAAATCACTCATGCATTAATGTAATATTAAGTTTATTAACAGGTCTTTTAAAAGACCATGATGAAGTGTAAGTTTCATTCTTTTTAATTATGGGAGGCAGAGTACTGAAAAGCAGACCTGAATCATGATTTGGTGGCTTTTGCCTTTTATTCTTTCCCATTGATTCTGTATTACCTTAACTTATACCTTACGTCTGGATTGTAAAATCAGCTAGAAACTCTTCTCCTGTAACAGCTCATGGAGATTTTAAGGAAGTCGTTTTGGAATTACACTGTTTAGGGTTTCAGTGTAGTAGCTTCATGAAGAGAAAAACAACAACCATCTTATCCAGGCTTTTGCCACTGCAGCCTCATTCTCTGAATTACTGCATGTTTTCTAGTCCTTTGTCTTGTTTTGCAATGGATCTTAAATATGAAGGAAGGTGAGATAATCACTGGTACCTCACCCATCACAGGGTCATTGGGCAGAAAATTACCCTTCAGTGCTGGGTCATTGTGCTCTTAGATGGAGAAGCTTTGTATTATAATGACAGTTAACTATTAATAAGGCTGTGAGAGAATTGCCAGAATAAATTTCTAAAATACCCTGAGCTGTGATTGAACATTTTCAAATATCTAATATTTCTGGGTGAAAGGGGTCATTAATTCTCCATTTACAGAATAAGTGGGCTGTGGAAAATTCAGAAGCTATCTGTGATGAGACATGATTTCAGATTTTAGCTCTAAGTTTGTCTTGCAGGGTCAAGGATTTGGTGTGTAGGGACATTGAAGAATCTTTGAGCTACTGGTCTACATCCAGAAAGTGACACTTCAGACTTGGAGTGGGTGATTGTGCATTAAATTCCTTGGATATGTGAAATAAAGCATTTGATCAGTGACTAGTGGGAGGCCATGTAGCCACAATCTGTAAAAGGAGGATCAGTGTTGTGCTTATTTAGTTCTTCATGTGATTCAGACATATGAGATGACAATCTTTTAGAATTTTAAATACCTAGATAGTATTTTAAGACCAAATTAGAACATTTTGCAAAGTTGCTATGTCTAGTTATGGTGTTGTGGTGCACTTGTCTTCTTTTTCTGATTCTTTAAATCTGGAGTTGCAGGGTGAATATACACATGAGCTGATGGAAATTGATGTTTTTCTAATTGTTATTAAAAATATTGCATACAAAATTGTAAATTAAGAAAAAAGTGAAAACCTAATTTAAAAACAATACTTTTTTGGTTGTTGTTCCAAAATTCCTCTTTTATACTGTCTTCAAAACCCAGCCCAGAAGTAGACAAAATACATAATCTTAGCTTTTAGAAGTATTTCCTAATTAAAGACTGCAGGTACTGAATTGAGAGGGGAGGTTTTCTTGTGACTATGGAATGGAACTAAATTTGAAACAAGTGTAAAGCAGATATGATAAAATGTTGCATGAACTTATTATTCAGCTTCTACCTGTCACGAAGAAGTTGTAATCCTGCTGGTTAAAAACATTTTGTGTGACTATGGATTTCATATAAAAATGATTTAGCTTCTGCGGATTTATTCTGCATCTCTTTTTTGCTGAGCTCTTTTACTGGCTCAAATCAACTTTATCTATTGACTTTGCTTTGCTCCAGCTATCTTTTAAAGTAATTAGGTATTTTTTTTTGACACCTCAATCTATTAACTTGCTTAGCTTGAGAATTTTTATGGATTGTGGTCACGCCTGGTTTACAACTTTGAGAGTTGTCTTAAAAGCAAAACATAAAGATGTTACGAATGAGAAACAGCAGGCAGGGTCACTGAATAGGCTTGGGAATGTAGGATTGCATGCAAGCAATTAAGACTTTTCAAGACTTTTGGCATCCTTTGAGAGTCAAAAAAACTGAAGGCAGGGAATTCCATTGTTAATGTATTTTATTCTAAAGCAGTGTTTGCCTTCACAATGAAGAGTCAAGTGAAAGGCTGCAACCATGTTATTTATTTTAAAAAAGTACTATTTTATCATAATCATATTTATATAATAATATATAAATAATCTTAATACCATGCTGCATATGGATGATTTCTCTTTTGGTAAAGAATAAGGCAACAAAAAAGAGATATGGGAACTTTAACAGTTTTGTATTTTTCATTTCTTAAGCACATGAACAAGTTTATTTCTATCTCATGGGAACATGATATCACGCTGAGTGCTCCCTATCTCCTGCATTTCGAAGTCAGGCAGGGCAGCTGCCTGGTCCATTGGCAATTTGTGTATGGGGTTTCCAAACCTGGAATAAATGACGCCACACTTATGGACTCAAAGCACAGATCAAGCTAACAGTTTATCAATAAACTGTTGAACAAGTTTTAATTTTTGTCCAATTACTTTGGGTTTGGCTAACTAAAAAAACGCAAACTTTCCAGCAAGCTGTATCTTTTCACACAGCTCCTGTCTGTCTCCAAACTTGAGGAAATTTGGGGGTTTTTAAAATACATCTTGGCATTTAGATAATTTTTCCACACCAACTATTTTGGTGATAAACTGTAATTATTTGGGTTCTTTTCACTACAAAATTCTTGTTTGTAATCCTCCAAGAGCTGTGGCAAGCCTACTAACAGGGGACAGATTGGTTTATAGTGTTGAATAGTGTGGTTGGATGCCCACTTTGCATTTATAGCCAATGAAAAAAAGACAATTCACACTTAAATCACATTTTTAAAGTACTCATTAGAAGAAATGAGACAGAGGTTTCCATATTCTGCTAAACTTTGAAAGTAAGACTTAAACTGCCCATTTAATTAGATGGCACTTTGCCCCTTACACTCTTTAAATCTTATATTTAAATCTTATATTTATGACAGGTACAGACAAATTTATGGTGTTTTATTATAGGCAGAGACCATTTCCTGCCATAGGCATAATATCACAGAAGAGCTCATGTGGATATTAATGATAATGAGAGATACTTAGTTTCTTGTTACTTTATTAGTAAAGGAATGTATTACTTCAAAGATAGTTCTACACTTGAGAAATATTCAGTGCAAAATGCTGAAGCAGTCATGACATTCAAGTGAGAATGTGAAGATTTATCTTGGCATATGGTGATAGAAAGAAGGCGATATGTTTTGACAAGTATCGTAATTTGACAGTTAAAATAAATACACAGTCAAACAAAAATGGGATGTTTGATGAAAACTATGTGCTGAGTACTTTTCCTATAGTTTCTGTATTTGAATAACACGGAAGCTTTTATGACGTTGGTACTCTGGAACACCTGTAGATTCTTTGACTGAGAACCAATGGCATTGTATCTCACATTACAGCATTGCATTTTTGGATTTTATTTCCAGAAACAATACTGCAGCCAGCACTGCACAGTGGGAACTTATCAATGTGAGTATTACTCATAGATGAATCAGGAAGGTTATCACAAATGACTAAACAGAGAGAACCATGGGAAGATCTTCCAGAATCAAATTTGTTTGGTCCTTTCTTTTTTGTTCCTTTGGTTGCTGGCTAAGTAGGAGGAATCCACAGGAGGCCTGGAAGCACTCAAACCTTCAAAAGAAGGTAATTTTATACTGAAAAATCCTGAAAAATGTCTCATAAGAGTCAAATCACCTTGACACTCAAATCTTTCAAAGAAGATCCAGCACTGTGTTAGAAGCCCTGGGTGTGCCTCCAGGAGCAGGGAGTGCTGTCTCCGAGGAGAGCTGGAGCTCAGCAGCAGCAGCAGCAAGGGCAGGACTGATGAGCCCAGGCTGCTTCCTGGGCTGGATCAGGCAGAGACTGATCTGTCTGCAAGTCCTCAATAGGTACTTGCTTGGATGTTCCTTTGCTCAGCTCTCTGTACCAGTTTGGTCCTCCAGGAGCTTCAGGGAGAACCATCTTTGATATGGAGGTGTGATTATTAAATGGTACAAATTATTTCTTGGCTTTATCCAATGTGTTGATTTATTCAAACTGAGAATCTGACTCATAACATGTGTTTTGTTCATCACTACTATTTCCTTGCATTACTACTCCTTTTTATTCTTTAAAAAAATTTTGGAATAGTTTGAAAGGAAACAAAGAAAGACAGACCTTTGTTAGATGCAACAATTTTCTCCTTAGAGAAATAAGATATTGGTGCATACAATTGCCTGCTGCTACTGTACTTTGATGGGCACTCTGCTTTTCTGCTAGAAAAGGATCTGAATACATAAAACAATATATCAAACATATCATATCATAACATATAATAATACAGTTTCCTTTTATTTAGTTTATTTTTGTTGTTTAGTACTTACCAACACAGATGTATTTACTTCTTAAATCTGCATTATTGTAGAAATGAAATACTTATAAATCTGCTAATCTCAAATTTAGATTTGACCCAAGGCTTGTCTCATTTTCTGTTACCAAATATAATTAGACTTCAATAGATTTTGAAAGTTTCAGGGAACTTCTCTGTCAGTAGCTGTACCTCACTGCCCAGTATATGTCAGTATATTTTTTCCATTATATTAGATAATATCCTAGAAACTGAAATAATCATGGCTGTACCACTGACTTCAGTGGCATCACTGTGTCTGAGAAGCCTTTGAGATTAATTTTCTAGGAGATTGAATTAATCTTGAGGGTTTTCCCCTCTCTAAATATTGTGTCTGATCTGTCCCTCTAGAAAAACTGGAATAGTTCTAGTTTCCATGGAATAAAAGGTGTTAAAAGTCTCTAAAAAATAAATATGGCAAGGTTGCCAGAGTTTAGCAGTGTTTACTGATAATGAATATCAGTACTTAAAATCTCAGGTTGCCTAATATTTCTGTTCCTAATTACTAGGCAATGAAGGCCATGTTCTTGAGCTAAAATGTAGGGGGGAAATTATGACTTGGAAAGTGTCTGACTTTTCCAAGCTCTCCAGTTTTCCTAGGTAGAATAGATTAAATTTCTGCAACAATCAAGACTGCTCCTTTGAAAATAATGTAACCTTAAGTTTTTGTCAAAGAGTCTTTGAGAAATCTGGACAGATCAGCACTGATACAGCACAGATTGTCTTGGCTTGCAAGGCATGAGGTAGCAAAAGTATATATTCTATCACCATCTGTTAAAACCAGATGGGGCTGTAATCTTTATCTAAAGAGGGGGATATCTTCTGTTAATGGACCATGTGTTAAAACTAGGTGGGGCAGTGTTTTTTATCTTTTCCACAACCCATCCTTCCTCCAGGGAGATATCTCCTGTTAATGGGCCATTGAGTCCCACTGCATGACTGATAAAATTACATCATCCCACTGGGAGATGCTCCACCCAGGGGGAGGAGCCAAGCATTTCCTACCTAGATAAAATCTGAGATTTGGAACACCAAGGCAACCTTTTCCCACTGGATTCCAGAGAAAAACTGCACCCTTCTACAGGAGCACTGCTTAAACTGAACCACATCTGTCAGTCCAGGAGGACTGCAGCCACCATTTAATGGGACTGCTACCAACATTCTGACTGATGGGGTGTCAGGTTGTATTCTGACTCTGTCAGTGTTTTTTATTTTTACATTTTTTTTATTAGTGTGTTTTTTTTATTTTTTTTCCTAGTAGAAAACTATTACTCCTATTCCCATATCTTTGCCTAAATGTTCCTTAATTTCAAAATGATAATAATTTGGAGGGAGGGGTTTACATTTTCGTTTCAAGAGAGGCTCCTGCCTCTCTTAACAAGCACCTATCATTCAAACCAAGACAGATTTTGGCAACTGGAGTGAGGCACAAGGGCATCAAGAGAAAAAGGAATAACAGTTCTTGAGTGACCTAATTTTTTGTGTGCTGGATATAGAAACCAGATGATATAGTTTACCCTGGTTTGGGTGACACATGGTCGTGGCTGTACTTTTCCCATTTGCAGTCCCTTACCTAAACATGGGTCCTATAACTAAGGCTACTGTGGCTGTTATCCAGTTTGCTTTATGGGTTAATAAGGTGAGGAATTAATGGAATTTTAACTTCCTTTGGAAGGTGGGCACATGGATTCAGGGCTATCACACACTAACTTTATGTTTTTGGGGTTACTTTAATAATGGTACCTACTATAAGGAAATGACACCAGGGGAAAATTTCTCCCAACACTTTGAGTCTACCCCACCAGTTTTCGAAGGGTTCCAATCCTATACCTACCTCACAGAATAAGGATGCTTCCCCAGAGCCTGACCCTGCCCCACAGCCCACCTCAGGAAGGAACCACCTGGAGTGGGTGGGAGTTATAGTGAAGGAGATATGTGAGATGGGCCAGATGCTGAAGGAATACATTTCCCCAGCTCTTGAGAAACACCCCCCTGCCTTAAAGAGGGAGACTCTGATAGTGCAGCAGTGGAATCCATAGATGTTACAACTGTCCAGGTTCCAGCTGAACTGCAAGGGCAGTCACAGCCAGCAGCAGTCGCCCCTGTGGAGATGAAGAAGTCTAAGATGAAATCAAAGCACTTAGTTAATAGGGATAAGAAAGGAGGGCCCTCATAATCATCAGGGGAACCAGAGGCTGAGATCATCACTGAGTTCCTGTCATATGAAAGTCTCCGTAATTTGCAAAAAGACATTGTGTGATGGGAACGAGAGGCTTTTACAACTTGGTCAATTCGAGTCTGGGACTTTATGGGTACAGATGTGCAACTGGATAGTACTGAGGCAAGGAATTTGGGATCCTTGACCCAGAACTCAGGTGTGGATCAGGTATTCGTAAGGGAGACAGAGCCCCTTTCCCTCTGGGAGCAGTTTTAATGAGTGTAAGAGAGAGGTTTGTCCACACAGAGAAAATGCAGGAGCACCACCACAGAATGCGCTGGAAGACCCTTGAGGAAGGGATCCAACAGCTGAGAGAAGTGGCAGTGCTGGAGGTACTTTTTGGGAGGGGCAGACAACATGATAATGACACTGACAAGATCAGGTGCACAGGGCAGGTGTTGTGGAATCTGGCAAACCTAGGGCCATCTCAATATACCACCTTCATTGCAACGATTAATGCTGATAACCAAGAGACAGTGGGTTCTATTGCCAACAAGCTTAGAAATTATGAGAGTATGATCAATGGCCCAATGCAGGCTCATGTCTCTGCTGTGATAAAGAGCCTCCAAGAGGAAATGAGGGAGATAAAGGAGAAGGTGAGGAGAACAGTTCCCATATAGCACCTGTGCAAGTCACAGGCCACAAAGTCAGAGCCCAACGACCCCCAGCTAGAAAGACAGGGTACATCCCATGAGCTGACCTGTGGTTCTTTCTGCATAACCATAGGGAAAATGGGATGGGAAGCTCACTTCTGTCCTGGCAGCACAGGTGCATCAACTCAAGGAGGGAAACACTTACTAAGGGAGTTCACTAAAGTGAAGATAGCCTTCACCTCCCATGACCGAGCTGCCAGGTATTACAGAAATAAGGATGATCTGTTGGATTCCCTTGAAGGAACCTCTATTTATGCCCAGGAAGGAAATAATGACCAGGGCTAGAGGGGCCTCTAGCCAGGGAGAGGCACAGGAAAACCAAGTCTTTTGGATGGTATGGATCCGATGGCCTGGCACATCAGAGCCACAGAAATATGAAGTGTTAGTTGCTACTGGGTTCACAGGGTACCCTAATACCATCAGGACATGTGGGGGAAGAACCTGTTTCCATTGCTGGGGTGACAGGGAGATTGCAGGAATTAACTCTGTTGAAAGCTGAGGTGAGCCTGACTGGGAGAGAGTAGCAGAAACATGCAATTGTGACTGGCCCAGAGGCACCATGTATTCTAGGCATAGACTTCCTCAGGAATGGCTATTACAAAGACCCAAAGGGACTCAGATGGGCTTTTGGAATAGCTGCTGTGGTGGCAGAGGGCATCAAGCAGTGGAACACCCTGCCTGGACTATCAGAAAACCCATCTGCAGTAGGACTCCTGAAAGTGGAAGAGCAACAGGTACCAATTGCTACCTCGACAGTGACCGCCTGCAGTACCGGGCGAACCGAGATGCTGTGATCCCCATCCACAAAATAATCCATGAGCTGGAGAGCCAAGGGGTGGTCAGCAAAACCCACTCACCCTTCAACAG
>VXBI01012136.1:0-11872 GCA_013397375.1 Toxostoma redivivum
TCCGTATATGTTTCTCTATTTTTTCTTCCAGGTTCTTTCTTCTTCTTTATAAAATGTAATATCTGTTCTAAATTTCCTGAACAGAGAAAATTAATATCACGGTTCTGATTAACACTTCTGGTTAATTTCTAGTTGCCAAATGAGAAGCTTCATCTTGTGATAATCACTTACCATTCTTAATCATTATTAAATGCCACTACCAGGCACTAAACTCACCTTACCTCAGGGGAGTATAAGCTTTTTTTGGAAATAGAAAGTATTTTAATGTGATCCTACACATAAAATATATTATATTTGACAGTGGGATTAAGGGATTATTTTCAATTCTAAGGATAAATTAAGAAATTTTGCTCATTAGCTCGTTTATCAAAACAGTATATTTTGTGTTGTTGAAATAGAAATAATCTTCTCCATTAATCTAATAATCAATACCATTTGAACCTTTGAAAGTTCTCCTGTCTGCAATAGAGTAAAAGATTGAAGAGTAAATCTACTTATTTTAATGTGTATATCTTCCATCATTCACTTCCCCTGATCTTGTTATCATGACCCACATTTTGTGAAACCTAGGTTTTCATGCAAAAATGAGAAGCTTTTGTCCAAAGGATGTAATGTTCCTCTCTTAAATTGAATATGCATAGCAAAACAAAAGAGATAAGGAATTATTCTTTTGACTACCATATATATTCATAGGCCCTTAGTATTTACTCCAGTCAGGTAAGATTATTAACCCTTTTAAGATTACTAGCTTTTGTCTAACTAAGCCAACTATTAAATGTAGGTAAAAACATTTCTTAGAATGACAAGATATATTTGTATGTTGTTAATATTATGTATGCAGAGCAGGAGACACACATTTCCATTCTGAAATTAGAGATTTCCATTCTGAAATGTTTACCCTAATATCTGTTACCATGATGTTTTAGATCTTACTAATTTAAAACAGAAGAGTGACTTACAGCAGTGTGTAAAAAATCACTTCAGATATTCCCTCTTTGACTGTTTCAGTCTATCTCTAATTGCTGGTTTCCAGCATCCAAGAAAATATCTTGCCAAAGCAGAGAACCACTGGGAAAGAATTCTAATATCCTACTAATTCAAGTATGTACTTTCCTTGGAGACTGTATTTTAAAACCATATTATTTATGGTTTGTAAATGTCAGTCGTGTTCTTGTCAGAAATTTTTAGTTTTCTGGGATAAAGAACTAAGGATTTGCAGAAGAATTCAGAGTGTAAACCAAGTCAAAATGTTAATTTCAATTTCAGAATAATAAAACTAATTTAATTGGGAGATTAATTATTTCAATGGTTTCCCTCAGTCCTTTGTGACGTCCAAGTACACTATTAGATTATCAGAGAATGAAAATATCATATTTTCTGAAATGCATCTCATGGTTTTACAATTTAAAAAAAATTATTTACAAAATAGAATCGATTTACATGGAATCTATTTACATTTTCCTTTTGGCGTTCATATTCTACATCAATTCCTTTCTCATGAAAAATTATTGAAAACTCGTAGAATATTAGAAAATACTGCAGTGTTGAGATATACTCTTGTAACCCAAATAAAAGCAGCAGGTACAGGAGATCACTGAAATCCAACAGGAATACCATTAGGAACTACCACATGCAAAAGAGCAAAGTGAGTCATGTACATCAAAATTTCTTCTCAGCATCACTATTTACCTCTCACTGCTGGAGGTGTCTGTGGGATGGTTAGACTGCTAACAAAATCCATGCTGTTAAACAGGATGAAACTATGTCATCATTTGCTTTGCTCTCTTTGCTTCTTTCTACTAGAATCTAGCAGTAAATTCCCCTTGGTATGACCACTCACTCCCTTCCTCTCTTGCCTGTTTTTCCCTCTTCTTCCATCTTTCTGCCAGACTAAAATAACCTTTAGAACAGCATAAGGCTGTCACAACCTCCTGCAGTAAATAGTTAATAAAGCAGATAATAACCCCAGGATATGACAAAGGGCCTTTCCTTTCTGTTGTTTTTCTTTTGAAGAGTGAGTACAGAGCTGTGTAAGAAAAACAGATTATGAAATTCTTCACATTCTAGTGGTTCAACACAAGACATTCCTTCCAGTCATATATTTTCCATAGGGAAACCACACAGCATAATGTGTAATAAGCCTTGCAGGCAGACTGCCTTGGCTTCCTGTAGGTTTTGTGAAGAAAATGCTGAACAAAGCAGACAGCTCCTAGGCCTGCCCCATTCATGGCCGGATATGGAGATCTTACTGAGCTCCACCAGTGTGGAGAATGGAGCTGGAAAGAGCAAAAAGGTGCACAATCATTTTCTACAGTGTAGTATTCGCTTAAAATAATGATTCAGTCACTTCACATAGGTGACATCACTACCGGAGCAATGGAACTGTGTTTGCCTTATAGAAATATTCAATATGTGACATCAGAGTCACAGGCTGAATTAGGATCAGCCTGGATGAGCTAGGGACAGCACAAGCTAAGTTAAATTCTACTGAGCTCTGATTTTGTTGTCCATTCAATTGCAAAAGCTGTAGAAAAAGCACAGCCATCGTGGACAATTGTGCTGTTGGATATGCCTATCTCCTAACCTGCATCCTGGGAACAACTAGACTAAGCCAGAGTAGCCTGTACAGAGAATATTCATCACTAAAATAGAAAGGATTATAGGACATATGAAGAAAGACTCTTCTCTGATGCACAATGAGAGGAAAAGAGCCAACTGTCCCAGCTTGGAGAAAAAGCAATTCTGACAAAATTTCCAGAGAAAATGTTCTCTGTGGGAGAGGTTAAGCACCAGCATAACTGACTGAAGAAGATTCTCCATCCTTGGAGAAGATGTCTTGTCCTCAGCCAGATCAGGCCCTGAGTGACTTGATCCAGCTTGGGTGTCAGATTGGAACCTCCAGAGACCCTGCCAAAACCGACTTTTTTTTTTTTTTTTTTTTTTTTTTTTTTTTTTTTTAGAAGTTAACATTTTCGACACAAATATTCTGCAACCATGTTTAAACTCACTTTTCTCCATCATTTTTCATTTTAATACTTGCCAAAATGTTGCCAACCAGGGAGCACAGCAAGTGAAACTAGATAAAATTCCTCAGGTCCATTCTATCCTCCAGTCCCAGCCTCTCTCCTGACCAAAGCCTGTTCACATGCTTTCTTAGCATATTAGACAAAACAAGATTTTTTGCCTTGCAGATCAACTCAACATTGCAGAGCCTGTAATTCAGGCCGGGAGAACCAGGAGAAGACAACTGATTTGCCTCCACACAAAATATGCTCCACACAGCTCACCAAGTTGCCTGGCATGTGCTACCAGCACATGTATCCAGAATGTCATTCACTGAACAAAAAGTGGGAGGTCAAAGTGCCATTTTGACCTGGGTCTACTCTACCATGTGCTGTGAGCCTGCAAGTGAGTGAACACAAATACCTTCCTCAGGAGAGATGAAAAACTGCTAGCAATCAAAATTGAATGAAAGGTCTGTGCTCCTGTCTTGCCTAGACAAACCCAGTTCTCAGTACCTTTATACTGCTGAACAAATTAGTGCAGAGCTCTTCTTCTACCCTTCTACCATCTTCATCCTCCTCCTCACCTTTAAAAGGCCACACTGTGCACTTGGAACAATTCCTAGACTCACAAACTGCTTCCAGAACTTGTCAAAGAAAGCCAGAGTTTACCAAAGTTTTTTTGAGGAGTCTCCTAAAAGGCTGCATGGGCAACTTCAGCTTGAGGCAAAAAAATGGGCTGGTTCTCAACCTGAAAAAGACACTTGTGTATGATGTGCTTGGAAAAACTTCTCACTCCTATCATTCTTCAGAGGTTTACCAAAAGGTTTTATTCCATCTCCCATCCTGGATTTCCATGCCATGGTGTCAACCTCAGCACACTAGCAAAGTTCAAATAAGTACCATGGCTAGTAAGCGATGAGACAGACTATTAGAAACAGCCAGGCAGCTGTATAGCAACCAGTGCAATATCAAGCAAATTATGAGTCATATTAATAAAATATTTTAGGTAGTTTCTCTTCACAATATGATATTATCTGTGGCAGGAGTTTTCCAGAAAATTTGTAATTGACTAGATGAAGAGACTAGGGGGAGAAATCAGTTTGAATAAAGGCAATTTGAGCCGAAAGGTCATGCTCAGGGATAAGTACTTACAAGGAAACTAGGAGAAAGAATGTCTCAGATGTTGAGGAATATATTTAGTGCAGGTAGCTTGCTGTGCAGATTAAGGTCAGGATGGCAGAGCCCAAGGCAAGCATCCATGAGCTGCCAACCTTTTGCAAAACAAATGCAGAAGCACCTCTGTCACAGCCAGGTGAGGGACACTTGCAGGAGCTGAAGACTCGCCAGGGAGACCCCAGATGTCCTCATGCAGACTGAGAGAGTATAAAAGCCATGGGGTCTCTTTTTTGGGGGATTCCTCCTCCTCCTCCTTGGCACCAACCTGAGGTTGGTTATTCTACTGTTGCACAATGATTACATTATTTTAAGGATCCAGAGGTCTGAGACTCTGCTGTGGGAAGCCTGAAGTCAGTAAGGAAAATGGTCTGACCAGGGTGTGCAAGGAGCTGAGCAGGGCATTCATCACTTCTCTGGGGCCACTGCCACAGAGGGGCTTTAGTCCCAAGCAGGTGGTGCCAGTGTGGCAGCCCCTGGATGCTCAGACAGCAAAGTTTCCTTAACGCACTCAAGTCTGACACAAAAAAATCAACACCAAGTGCAGATAATGCCAGTAAAAATCCAATACTCATCTAGGTTTACACTACAAGGAATTTTCTTGAGAAGACTGTGAAGCTAAGAAGAATATGAAGGCCTACCCAATGCAGCTGTACTGACAAAAGACCTTACTGGAAAAACAACATTTTTTCTGAATAATCACTTGTTTCCCCTGAGGGCAGGTGAGTGGGAGGCCACAGTGGCTATGCTATATGTGTAAACTGCAAATCTTTACCTTTATAACTCTATTGCTAATACACAACATCTTGGTGTCTACATTCCGGGAAAGCACTCCTTATGTAAACAAACACAGGCTAAAGTTCAACCTTTTCTCACTAAATTCCCTATACTTCCATGTTTTAAAATTCACCTTTCAGATAGAATTGTATAGGCTCTGTGCATTCTGAACCTGTCATCTAGGCAAAACTCTTTTGGCAGGGCTAGAACATTACCTTTTGAAGGCAGTACTTTAGAACAAGCTTATTCCAATGGGAGTAGGATATGTATTCATTACTGCATGGAAAACACATAAGCAACCTGAGTATGCTACTGGTTCAGATTTTTAAGCTTCAGAGAATAAGTTAATAAAAGAAAACTATAAGAAAGCATGCCCATTGACTATGTTCTTTGATAGTTAACAAGACTGATTTCACTCTTTGAAAAGTTTGATAGCTGCCATATATCTGTCTCCAAAAATAGTGACAGTGCTGGCACACCCCACTGCTGCTAATGCCTGTAACTGCTGCTTCAGCATTTTCCTCCTCTGGTAAGCATGCTAGCCTACCTGCATGAGCCTGCCATTTGGCCTTAAACCCAGATTCTTGGCCAGGGTAGTTTGAGTATGTTATTTAAAATGCAAAAAACTTTTTTTTTTTACTGACTTATCAAAAATGTCCCACAGAAAAGATTTGTCTTAATGTGAGCACAATTTATTCTAGCCAGGTTCTTGTCTTGGCATCATTCAGAAGCCTAGGTAGCTATTGGTCTTTTAGCCCCCAGAGTGGTAACCAAGTTTATCTAATAATTGTCTTCAATCTTCTGCCAAACGTCAAAGCAGGCAGAAATGTCTTCACAGTCTTGAAACAAAACCAGGGGAGGGAGTGTTGAAGGAGGACTGCAATGAGGAAGCAATTAGTCAGAACTGCAAGGATTGTGCATTTCAGCCAGGCATGTGTTCTTTTATTTATCTGGGTTTATAAGTGAAGACTACAAGGGGAGCCAAATTTTAAAGAACAAATTGTACATCTTTAGTAATTAAGTTCCATAAATATGTAATTCTGCATGTCCTAAAAACACTGATCATGGGCCAGGATAATGTCTTTGAAGAACACTATAATAAAAAAGGAAGAAAACAAAAAGAAAGTAAAAATAGTGTCTTTTCATACTACACAAGATCTGTAGATCATCTTAAGCAAAAAAAATATTGTGGGCTTTCTTATATTAGATTCTGGTTTCTTTCTGATTCTTTCTGTATTACTTATGGAACAGGAAAAAAAGGATTTAAAGTATCCTTCGAATATGCTAACCTCAAATGAAAATATTTATACATGTGATTATTTATTTATACATTTTTATAAAATGCAGCTATGCAAAGTGTAGACCTCTGCTGCTCTGAGGCAATAGTTCTTATCTTCCATCTGCAGGAACAAAAGTTCAAGAGGTGCCCCAAGGCAAGGCCCAAGACCAAATGCACAATTCATACAGACAGAAAGTACAGTCAGAGACCACTTTATGAAACACACCACTTGCTCAGGTATGTCCAAAAGCTTGGCTGGTTGCTGGACATCTTAACTTGCACCCTAGAGGTGACAGGCTCCCCATACCTGTGCACAGTCAGTGCAGCAGTGATGTGGATAAGGAAGATAAGTCAATCTTAATGCTGATCACAGTTTTTTCTGGCACCACTCAAAAGCATGACATAGATAAATCCATAGGATCCAAGTTGCTTGTAACTGCAATTCCAGTGAGCAAGGAAGACCAAGGTGTGGAAAGTTTCACCTTTCTTTCATTTTGGCTCTTTCCACCCAAAGCCCACTAGTTTAGGGCCATGAACTACACAAAGAGTGGGTCTTGCAGACGACCACTGAGATGAGGGGAAGCTGCTGGGTTGTGCTCTCAAGTGTGACCACAGCCAAAATACTCCAGATGTGCCAAAAAGCATAAAAGATAGTGAATAATGAAGCCTTGTCCTGACCAGCCCTGAGGGTCTTGCAAACATCCTGTCTTACACAGATTGTGCAAGATTTCTGTCCAAGAGCTTTCTGTCTTTCTCCTATTTCATTCTATCACATGTTTTTACGAAATGAGACACAAGTTGTAGTCTGATCTTCAGTCCTCTGGCTAGGTGTTTGGTGTAACATAGCAATTACAAAATAGCAGGTGTTTATGATCTGTGTTTATTCTTGTACATCTTTTCTCATATTTGCTTAATTGGGTTCTCCATTATCACTTTTCCTGTTATTACTTGCTCAATGACAACTAAAGCCATCTAGTTTAGCTATTGTCTTTTTTTACTTGAAGATTGGTGTTGATAAGAATTAGATTTCATTTCCAATACCACACTAAGATCAACGACTCATGAATATCATGTATTCATTTAGTATAAACGTGTGAGTAAATGTCACTGCTTAAACTAACCAAAAAACAAAACAAAACAAACAAACAAAAAAACCCCAGCAGAATACAATATGGATGACAAGATGACAAGTCCCTGATTAATTTCTCTATTTGCTGTCTGAAAGGTATAAAATGTTTGCCTTCCTTCACGTGATTATTTACTTTGTTTATACCCATGGCATTTAATTCATGCCCTGATTCACTAGAAATAGCCTTCTTCCCTTGTGTAACACAGGAGAGATGTTGGTCTTAGCTCACATTAGAAAATGAGTAATACCATTGCTGTTTCCCAGTGAGCTCCCAATCCCTGTGGGTGAAATTTATCTTCATGGGTGGGGAGGAAGGGGGAGGAGGATCTGCTCCATAACCGTGCAACATTTTAATCTACAGAAAAGGGAAGTAGCACAAAGCTGATATTTAACCCTTCCCATCAGAGTGACAAGCCATGAATCTGAAAATTAGTCTGTCCAGAACTTTGTCCCTGTAAAGACACAACAATCTGCTCTCAGTTTATGTTACAGATCCATGCCTATGACTCAGACCCATGAAAGGATTTCTCTGAAATAAATCACCAGCAGGACTTCAGTCAAAACATTCAAGCCCTGTGACCTCTGTCTAACCACAGTGCTGAGTAAATCTTGGACACACCTGAGGTCTGGGGCAGGCAGTTTAATGGGAGCATCTTGCCCAGCTCAGCATCTGTGCAGGTGTGACTCAGAAAAGCCTCTGCTAAATTCAGTACCAGTGAGGTCCATCAACTGCTCCCCACTTCAGTCAGGCCTTTTAGCAGGCACCCACAAATCACGCCCAACACACCCCAACCGCTCATTCAAAGCCCTGGCAGCCAAGAGAAAGCTGATAACAGCATGTGTATCTAATGTGTGTATCTAATAGTCTTTTATGATACATCAAATATTTTTGTTGGCTCCAGAAAGGATAAAAGTGCTCTAGCACCATGAGGTCTAGACAGAAGTTTTGTCTTTCAAAATTAAATTCTCAAAGAAAACACAGATCTGGAGCTCCAAAAATGAGAACTTGGTTTTCCAATGTGTACACTGGCTATTACAACTGTCCACCAATGGAATTCTTACTCCCTGTCTCTCAAATTTCCACCAGTCATTACAGCTTTTTATGGAAAAATGTCGTCTTCCCTCAGCTCCACAAATTGCACATACAAATTAGTGAACTAAAAAAAAGAGTTGAGGAATATTTTCTGATAATCAATGACAGTGATAACTTACAAAGAAATATTTCAAAGTCTCTGCCATAAAGGGGATAAGAAAATATCAGGCTGTGACATATTTACATCACACAGCATTTAATGCCATCATCCAGACTGTACATGAAATTATCCACATTTCATGGCAATAATGAACAGTGAGATCAGCATTTCAAATATCACATGAATCATCCCTGTAATTAGTCACTTAGGAATGACTACTACACATAACAGGGTGTACTGAATAGCTAATGTTCTGTAGTGCTAATGAAAAGCAAATCTATAGCTTATTTTATTACTAATATAATAATTAATTCAGACACAGATCTTTCACTTATTTTAAAACTGGGACTTTAAATCAGAAATTAAAGGTCAGTTCTTTTCTCCAGCACATCAGCTACTCTGAGGAGCTGTACAATTATAATCAGGAAATGCATAATTATAACTCATGGGATAATTTAATGCAATTAATCAAAATATTTTTTGTATTTAATTAATTTGTATGCTACCAAGGAAAAAAAAACATTAGGTCATTTACCTGCTATAAGTCCTTTCCTAGAACTCCAGTAGTTTTATGTGCCAGCCTAGGACCCCTGCTTAGTCATTTCATATACTGTGAGACCTGTATCTTTGCAAAACTATTTTCTTTCTAGTTTCAGAATTTCATAATAACATTCCTACATCACAATCACATTTTAATGGCTATATCATCTGGATTGTAAATTTTTTGAAATTACTAGTACAATTTAGAATTGTTTTTCTCTTTAAGAAAATTGGCCCAGATTGCTTCAATATTTTGCCATTTCATGAGCATTGTATATATTGCTTGCCTTATTAAGGGGTAGAGATTTTCAAATTTGACTACATTTTTTGTGTATCAATTTTAGATGCATTAAGAATATTTCACTGTCTAAAAAACTTTCTTTAAAATTATCAAGAGTGGGAGACACAAGTTTTGAATCCACAAGTCAGATTCACCAGTTACTTTTGGAAATCAAATTCACTTCTTTCTGTAACTGTGTTCAATAAAATCAAATAAATCAAATTATTTTGCTTAAAATCAAATTGCCTCACATCAGTTTCCATGTGAGGTCATGAACAGGCTGTGCAGCACTGAGGAGGGTAAGTGAGACAGTGGGGGGATCATCTCAGAGACCCTGCAGGCTCAGGAGTCTCATCCCACCGTGGCAGCAGAAGTGCAGGTGGACTCTGTGCTATTTTGAGCAGTAAGTCAAGAGTCTGTTGAATATGAAGGTTGAAAGCAGGTCACTGCCCACACAAGAAAGAGGGCTCCGTCTCCTTGTGATGACTACCAGTTAACAGATAGGTTTGGTACCTCACACAATGTGTATGAGGGTCTGGAACTGGGTGGAGGGATCATAGATTCATAGAATGGTTTGGGTTGAAAGGGACCTTAAAGTTTTCCAGTTCTAGCCCCTCCTGCCATCGACAGCAACACCTTCCACAAGACCAGTTTACTCAGGGTCCCTTCCAACCTGGACTTGAGCACCTCTGGAGATGGGGCAGACACAACTTCTCTGGGCAGCCTGTGCCAGGGCTCACCACCCTCACAGTAAAGAGCTTTCTTCCAATAGCTGATCTAAACCTTCTCTCTTTCAGTTTGAAGCCATTCCCCTTTGTCTTGTCACTCCATGTCCTTGTAAATACTCCTTCTCCATCCTTCTTGAAGGCTCTCCTCAGGTACTGGAAGGCCAAAGCCTTCCCTTATCCAGGTTGAACAATCCCAATTCTCTCACCCTTTCCTCATAGAAGAGGTGCTCCATCTCTCTGATCACCTTGGTGGTCACCTTAGGACTCACCTATATTTTTAAAGAAATATGTGAATCTTTTATTATTACATATTCAATTATAAGTTTAACAACTGAAAAAATGGACAGACTTTCAAAACATCTTAGCTTCCATAACTGAGGCCAGATTTCCAGCATAGATAGATATATCAAGCACAAAGTTCTTGGGTTTTCTGTCAGTAGGGTCACTGGGGACCCAATGGGAACTGCTAAAAAATTATCATTAAAAAAAACACACCCTAAACTGGTAATTGCAATGAGAATTTAAAGCATTTAGTATTGCATACTTTTCACTTCTTCAAAAGATTAAGCCACAATACTCAGAAGCCAATAGTTCCTCTTGCTTTAGCAAGGCTCACAATCCCATGATTCATAGTCATTCATATTACAAATCAGGAATGGGGTGGAAATGAATTAGTGTTAAATTTTAAGGAGCAGGATGATGTCTGAACCACTTCCCCAAATCTTTACTGTTTAGAAGATGAATAGTGTGGAGAAGAGTATATTTCTCATCAATCTCATTATATATTTGCTTGATGTCAATATTCCATTTATTCCATATTTATTCTACTTAAACAAGTCCACAAATGCAGTTACATTGTATGTTATTAGTCTGATCAAAAATTGTACTTTAAAATGTTATTCTAAAATTGTTTTCCTCTATAACTTCCCAGTGGTCTCTGGGAGCTGCTATATACAGTTCTGGCAAGCAGTGACTTCACAGCTGCTATGAGTTAGTTATTTATTTATGCACCATCCTACTTGGCACAATAGGTTTGATTTTGTTAAAGGCACAGTGAATGGGCAAAAATCAGAATTTTCAAATTAATTCATGGCTATCAACTGTTAAAGTTAGAGGCTGGGAGCCATTGCTCAGACATTGCTCATACTCCAGAAGTGTGAAAGCAATAGAGGTTGCTCAGCTTTCCTCTCAAATGTTACTTGGTCCTCAAGCTGAAAGGACAATCTCTGTAATCTCAGGCTCTGGGCCAACACACACTTGACTGGAAAAAAACCCTCACAGAAACTACCTGAGTGGGAATTTTGGGCTATGAAACATTTTCAGGGCCAGCACCTTAATTGATTTCTCATCTACCATTTCCAAGTAGAATCTTACAGCATGAAAACGCTTCTTACTGGGAAGGTGCTGAAATTCAGTTTTCTTCAGGTCACACAGTAGCTGCCAGATTCTGAGAGGTTTTCTGTCACCAGTGACCTCCACTTGTGTTTGAAGCCGAAATTCCAAAACAGTGAGATCCTGGGCTGTGCTGGGGAGGATGTGGTGTCCTACAGTGGTCAGTGACAGGGGAGCTGTCAGTCATGTCAGTGGAGCATCCCAAAGGCACCTGACATGGCACTTTGTGACACCAGCCTGTGCTTTGCACCCATCAGCAGATTAGGACTCCAGGTCGGAATCAGAAAAATTTACCCACTGGAAGACATCACTTTTGCACTCCATCCTGATGGCAAATCTAGATTGCTTCTGAGGGCTCTTGGGATGAGTGCCTGGA
>VXBI01012136.1:11913-43034 GCA_013397375.1 Toxostoma redivivum
GGGCGGGAAGGGGGGGGGGGGGGCAGGACATTTCCTGCTGGAACTGGCTTTTGCAGTGAAAAGCAGTATGAAATATCCATCTATGCATACTGTAATCAATCTGGCATGTTTTCCAACACTGATTGTCACTATAGTTACAGGCCCTGATCTATTTTGGGTCCAAAATGACAAAGAAATGTGGAATATCATCCATTTGTAGCCTAGCCAGATAGTATAATCATGCAAGCATTAAAAATATGTGTGGTAAATCAAGTAACCAAACAGAGGTAGGGCAGACAGAAATGTGGATTTTGAGATGAAAACCTTATGCATGGTTTTTTTTTTTTGGTGAAATGACACATCCTTCAGCATAAGACCTAGTATACTTATGTGTTTCTGTGGTACTGTGTGGTACTGTGTAACTACCACACTGTGTAAGTAATACACTTCAGGCAATAACCACTAACTAACTGAAAAAAAGGAAAAATCACACAAAAATGATGGCACAAGTACTGTCTTACTCCTTTTCTCAAAAAAATTAGAACCCAGGAGCTAGAATATCTTGGGGAAATTGTGGAATAACACCTCTGTTTGTTTTTGTTTGTTACCAATAATACAGTGAACTCCTCGGAGTTCTTAACAAATGCATTTGGTCTCATCACATTAAATGGGAAGGTTCCTGTAAAAACTGTTTTGCTTGTGAAGTGGAAAATTATGTGTTTAATAATTTAAACATCATCTACCAATACTGCATTGTCCCACTGAATAATTCAGAAGTATATTCGGTTGATGTTATGACATTTCAAATCTAATATTTGCATTTTTCAGACACCCTTTTTAATCAACTGTCCATAAATAATCTGATTAAGGTAAATTAATCCCTGATTTGATGCCTTGTGCTGATAAATGCAGATAGGTAGCAGGCTAGTTTAAAGTTGGGGCTATGTCTAAACAACCACTGCTTCAGTCAAATCTTTTGAATCAGTTCCTCACATCACACTGCTACTGAAAGCTAAACCACTTTTGATAGCAGGAAATGTGGTATTCACTTTGGGCTCTTAATTTTCAACTTGAGAGAGACTTGGCAAAGGATTAAAAGAGAGCATAACTGGGTGCTGATACCTTCTAGAGATTTTGAACAGCAGAATATTGCTCTGCTACCAACCTGCCTACTGCACACATCAGGAACCTCACCTCATGCCTTTACAGTACCTTGTTGTCTGTCTCACAGCACTATACCCACCATCTTTCTCTCTATTCCAAGCAAGATTTTCTTGCCTCCTCCTGGCCATTTGTCTTACTCAACCTTTGGCATAATTTCCTCCCTTTTTGCTGGCTCTGTTCTTCCATGATTTGCTCGCTTCTATATTCATGCTTCTCCTCCTTCTCCACATCTTCACACATTTCCAGAAGACACATACAGTATCTGGCTGCCCGCTTGGCATACATCCCTGCAATTAACACAACCCCATTTCTGTGTTGGCTTATCCTCTTCTCCTTCATGCTGCCTGTTAACATGCCTAAGAAAAAGTAGCTAGAAAATCAGGTTTCTCTTTTCCTGTTCAGTTCAGTTCAAACTATCCCTCATGCTCCTATACATCCTATGTGAGTCATTTTCTCCTCAAACCTGGTTCCTCCAAGCTGAAAACCTTTATCTGTGTTTCTCAAACAGTTATTAAAACATTTCTACTAAGAAGACTTTCCCTGTTCCCCCCAACGTTCTTTTTTTGTCCAGTTGGATGTCCCTGATGTGAGTAGATTCAATTTGCTTGTAAAGTCCTGAGGGATGTTCCTGACATGCTCTGGGTTTATTTACTGTCTTGTATACTTAGGTTGCAGTACTGTTTGGGACTTATGTGCACTTCTAAATGACAAACAAATATAAGAGATAAAATTAACTTTCACTGCAATCTATGAATATATTACTGTTTTTTTCTAATGCTGATTAGCAATTAAAAGTGAAGTTTAACTGTAGATAGTCCTCTTCTACTCTTTCTGTCATAAATTCTGCTTCCAGTAATGAGCCTGAGAAATGACAAAACCAGGATGACAGGAAGAATACAAAGAGAGAGGTGGGGAATCAAAAAAGAATAAATTAACAAATGAAAAAAAAAAGAAAAGGAAAATATTGAACAAAAACAACAACAAAACCAAACAAAAACCAAACCAAACAAAACCAAATAAAAAAAACCCAAAACTCCTAAACAGAACAAACAAAACAAACAAAAAAACCCAAGAACAAACAAAGAAACCAAACCAAATAAAAAATTACTAACAAAAAAACCAAAAAAAAGCAAAAAAATAATTCCCTAACAATTAAACAAACAAAACAAAGCAAGATTAAAAAAACCCCAAACACAGAAAGGAAAGCATGCATTCAGCAGCTGGTGGCCATATCTAAGATCTAAGACTCAGGTTTATTGCATTCACTCAAAATGGATCTTGCATTTTCCTGAAGCTCAAGACAAAACCCTGGGCCCATTACGTGACTTAGGCCTAGATGTTGACATGTTTTCTGAAAATTTGTCCTCTCTGTTAAAGTGAAAATATTTGACTCAGTGAGGCTGGTAGAGGCTGACTTACAAAAGTCACCCTTGTGGCAAGATACTTCTATCCATCTCCTCAGGCTTTGATACAAATAAAATTAAAAAAAAAACTCAAGGGCTGTTTCTGCTATTTTTTTTTCAATTATAAGACTGTATCTTACTTTTTTTCCCCTATTATGTGTTAGCTGAATTTGGGGAAAGAGTATCATTTCTCTGAAAACACTTCATATGGGGTGAAGAGAGCAACACATTTGAAAAAAATGTTCAAGAAAATTCATGCAATACCTGGAAATTTTGCTTAACAAGGTTTCCTGAAAGCTGTGAGTCATAGCAAATGACAGTACATCTCCTCCTCATCTATTTTTTTCTATTTTGCAACCCACAATTGTACTGGGACTAGAGCAGGAGATGCTGTTATGATGTATACTGCCTGTCCTTGTACCTTACTGCACAGAGTAATTCTGTCAGGTGACCTTGCCAGAGAATAATAATTTAAATAGTCAGAATAGCAGGGAACAAAATTTAATCCACAGTGGAAATTAATGTCAAGGAAGGACAGGAAGATTTCCTTCCATTACTTACCACTACAGCCAATATAAAATCATTGGTTTCTACCTTGCCATTTGTGGCTTTTCTGATGCCACCTAGATTGTCAGAGGTTATAGCTTCAACGAAGTCTCTAATCTGCACTTGCATTATTCATTTGTTCTTGTTGACTTACAGACTTTTATTTCACATACACTTATAAATGTGTGCCTGCATTACAATTGTAATATCGATTGAAAGGCATTTTAAGAACTACTCAGCCTGTACTCCATTAGGTTGGCAGAAGCAATTTCTACACAAAATGCCTCTTGCAGCCTAATTTCAACAATCCCACTCTTAACAACAGCTTTCCTAGTGAGTAGCAAACATCTGTAGATGTATTTGAGTACCTATACATATGTAACCACAGGCTTGAATAAATGTCTTTCTTCTTCTTACAGCAGTGATTACTACTTATGGCAAATTGCTACACTTAAATTTTACTCTTTTGTTATTATGTGCTGCCACAATCCTTGCTGCAGTCTGAGTGTGAAAACAGGAGTGTGACCATGTTTACTTCTGCCACAGAAGTATCAGGACAGCCCACACCTTGGCCCCTGGACAATCCCAGCTGCAACTTTCTATAATGTGCAAAGATTTTTACTAGGCTACGATAAGAGAATTCATTTTGCATTTTTCTCTCTCTTTATTGTATCTTAGTTGTTCTTTTGGTCTGCATTTTGTGTGCCGTATGTACAACACCATTTACAAAGAGGCAAGTTATTTACCATCACAAAGGAAATGTTTGCATGTTGTGGGCACATTGAAGTAAGTGGTTAGGTGCAAAGGAGGTATGGATGCTTCAGTGCTGCTTGAGATAGCAGCAGTAGAATTACAGAAAGTACAGGGCAAAAAGGCCGGCGTGACCTTTTGAGAGCCGTGTGTAATGTTACACTAGCAGACAGGAATATAATGTGAACAGACAAATGGAAGAAGAATTTTAACATGTCCTGAGACAGTTGCCAAACAGGCTGAGTAAAATCTGCCCACAAAAAAAGCATGAGATAATGTAGCCATAGGTTAGCCTGAATGACTATAACACGATTAAATCATAATTATTTGAGAAGCATTACAGCAAAAGCAATATACCAAGAGCTGCCTCAGTATAGCACGAGCTTGTTGTTAATACAGATCACATTCCAAATCCACTTCAGTCTGTGGCACACGGCCAAGTGGAAGAGTATCTGCTATGAGCTCATCATCCTGGGGGAAAGGGGATGGGCTGCAGGAAGCCAAATACATTGAACAGCCAGTGCTGGCCAGGTGAGCATCCTTCTCACTCAGCCAGTGGCTCCCAGCAGCTTAAGGTCAGCTACCATGTCTACACAGAGATGACTTTACAAAGGGGTGTTAATCAAAGCGTTAGCAATCACTTTCTGCCTCTAGTTTTCCTTAATTTGTCTCTTTTTCTTTCTGGAATTAACTCTTCTGAGGCTACTCAGTGCTTAAATCACCCTTCACCCTACTCTCCTGCAATGACAATGATTATGAATTGTTTATTACTCTCAGAATTTCTAGAAGTGCTTCTAAAAATTCGGGGCACTTCATTCTTAACTTCCCAAGGTTTTCCTCTTTCAGTGGCACTCTTTTCAGTGCCTTCTGAACCTGAGAAATCTACACCCCTCTACATCTCAGCACATAAACTGCACTGAGAAAAATGAGGTATCCATTTATATATCATAGTCACCTGCAAAGGAGTCTGGGTACAGGTTTAGTTTTCAGGGACTCACAACTGAGGAGGAAGCCTGGCCACTTACAGAGTTGTCTACTCTTTTCTTCCACTTTCAATTCATCTGTCACTGACTATGTAGGTAAACATAACTAATTTCTTCCAATTTACAGTGAAATCTACTTCATTTCAAAGTCTGGGTTTTTTTTTTGTTTGTGATGTGCTGCAGAATATTGCACCACTGCTTACTGCAGTATTAATAATTCTTGTCCCCAGGCAGCATATCCTGAAAGATCTCTTCCACACCACATGGTTGCTGAGGCAATTGCAGTTATTTCAATGTGCAAAGCTTGGCATCTGGGTCCAGGAGCCTAATAACCAGAGGGTTAGCTCCTGCTGAAACCCCTGAGAGTCTTGAATAAACCTTTTAAGAGTTCAGACTGTGAAATCTGTGAGTTGATATCTTGTACTTAGCTGAAAAATACTTGTACAACCCGAAATTTAGAAAAATTCTCACACCACGCCTGTGAGCTGACATTTCATAGTTTTCATTAAAATTTTGGATTTAGATAAGTTCTTACTTTGACTGGTTTCATTATACTAATTGTGCTTTCACCCCCTATCTGAACCTATGTGAATGACACCCTGGTTTATCAACTGGAAAAAATTCCTCCTTTGCTCTATCATTTTTGCTGTTAGGTCCTTATGTGAGACCCCTGCATTTGTCATCCTACCTCTCCCACTCATACACAGATCTGTGATAAAAGGAGCAGCTAATAACACCATGGTCTCACACTTCTTGGGTAGGGTATAAAAATTGGTTTCATCACTAGCTACCAAAAAGATGTACCTATAATCCTCAAACAGCTACTGTTCTCTCTGGATCCTGGGGATTACTCATGCTCTGTATCTCACAGGACTTGAGCCAGAGGTGGGGGTCAGCCAACCCTGGAGCCATTCTAGTTCTTTATCCAAGGTGGATCAGCATTACTGCTGATGTTAAATGATACTGAGTTTCAACAGCCACTGTGCAGCTTTTCAGGCAGCAGAGAGCTGCTGTAATACTGCAGACTTTTCCCATGATGCGCCTTCCATTCAGAAGCAGTCAAGAGACAAGATGCAGGTGAAACTACCTGTTACCAGCCATGCAGCAAACTGAATACTCAGGGACAGAACTGGTACCTGAAATTTAATTTGTACTGGACTACCTAAAAAAATTTCTGGTCTATGAAGCTATATAATTTCCTGAGCTTTGTCACCGTTACTCACAGACGACCTCACTGACCATCTAGAAAGACTTCTAGATCAGATGTAATTTTGCCCCGTTATTATATTTTATGCATAATTACTGTCTCTTGGTTTTGTAATGTTGGTTGGGGTTTTTTTACCAAAATGAATCCCCATGAGAAGTAGCAAAAAGAAAGACAATACCAAATTGTGTTAGGGTAGATCCTGTCAGCATCATAATCCATCCCTGAGAAGTGCAACACCCGCCTGCAGTACAGCACAGAAATACTTTTCTTTCATTATAGCTAATTGTGTTTGCTCAATTAAATTAATGCACACAATAGTTCTGCCTGAATCAGAGCTTTCAGCTTTGTTTGCAAAGGCAGAAGGAAACCTCAACCCTTTCAACACATTCAAGAACTACCCATTCAAGCAGAATGTTCCTAAAGCAAGCATTCTCAGAAGGGCAACCAGAATTTAAAACCTGTTAAAACCTTCAAGTTCCAATGCAATGTTTTGTGGCCCCATTGTTTCAGCAGAAATTGCTCCAATATGCAGTCTAGACCACAGCCTTCACAGACTTATCTTTTATTCATGGAAGAAATGGAGAAAGAGCAGAAAAGAGAGATGATCTGGCTGTTGCAGATTTCATTGTACACCTACTCACTCCTTGCTGTTGTTTCGCTGACATCAGTGTGTTTTGTCCTTTTGCATCTATTATCCACCACCATATGTCCTCTGTTCATAAACATGATCCTCAGGGAATCAAATAGCAAAGCACTCTAAATATCAGATATTCAGATTTGTAAATTATCTGTCCCATGCACTGTGCTGTGAAATAAGGAGTTTACAAGTTAAAATTGTAAAGCAATGTGTTTTATTTTAGTTTGAGATGTATGGGGGGTATTTTTATTTTATATGTGTATTTGGTTAGGACAGGCTTTAGGTTCAAACATATAGAGTTCTTATAGATCCACACCTCCCTGTTTGCCTACTCTCTGCTTCTTTGTGCTTTACATTATAATTAGTTTTTGTGGTTCTATGCCTCCTGGTTGTCGTGGGTGGGGGTCTTTAGATGAAGTAAAGAGGTCTTCCTCAGCTGTTCACCTATTTGACCCTTGTCTTTGGGCAGGTGTAGTGAAGGTTTGGCTAGCTCTTAGGTTAGTTTGTCTTGGCTAAAATTAGGAGCTTTTTTTATGTTGGTTTCATAATTAAAAGGTTTTGCTTTACTGAGTTTTGTTTTATTGAGTTTTTACAATACTTAAGTTTTGTTTTAGTGGGTTTTCACAATATATATTTTATTTTTATGGCTTTTATTTAGTAATGAATTTTTTTATGTGTCTTGCTATAA
The DNA here is from genome assembly GCA_013397375.1 of Toxostoma redivivum. Lineage (NCBI taxonomy): Eukaryota > Metazoa > Chordata > Aves > Passeriformes > Mimidae > Toxostoma > Toxostoma redivivum. The sequence goes on from VXBI01012136.1 coordinate 19,271, forward strand.
GTTGTTTTTATCTAATGAGTTATACTTGTTTGTGTTTTATTATAAGTTGTTTTTCTACTTTTATTAAATTGCTAAATAAGCTATGGTTTTTTGTTTTTTCTTTTACTTATTTAAGCATATTATATGCTTCTAAAATTTTGAATTATCATATATATATATATATTTCTCATATCAGCACCATACACACGCTCACTATGTGCACGGCCCCACCACTGGACAGAAGTGGGTTTTCACTCATACTTTAGACCTCTTTTCTACAGACCACAGGGACACAGGACTTTAGGTCAATCTACGTTTGTTTAATTTCAGCATTATTATGTCAGTCCTGCACAATGCAAGCAGCACCCAAACTGCACAATTCAGAGGCTGCAAGTCTTCCATGGCCCCCTCCCTATTGCGAGGGCGAGAAGGGGAGCATCTTTTATGCCCTAAAGACCACAGGAGGAAACTGAGGCCAAGCCATGCCATGCTTGTCCTCCTCTTCACTCCTCCACTGACCAAGGAATAACTCCTCTACAGAGGAAAGCTGAGGAGCAGCAAGAACAGGGGTCTGAGTTGAGCAGGGGTAACACAATGTTGGCAATGCACCAGCAGCCTGCAGTTGTCTGAGTGCCACGTCCTGTCTCAAGTCATCATTGCACAGAGGAGGAGGAATGGAGGAAAAGCATAGTGATGCATTCTTCTGTGACTGTGGGCACACTTTCTACCTTAACAGGGTAGGAAGCTTGGAGCTGTTTCAAGTTTCCCTTGCTTTAACTGGATGCATCATGCACCCAAAATCTTCTCATTGGTCTGGTTCCTAGGCTTAAAAAATCCCAGCTCTGCTGGGTAGCCATGACTTCTAGCAGAGAAATTATATTTTTGAAACAGAAGGTAAGGAGATTCCAAGGGAAAACAGGATACCTGATTGTGCACCTCAGGGAGAGACTGAGTAATGCCCAGTGGCACTAAACCTCCACTCACTGCTGAGAGAGAATTGTGGACAAGGGAGAAAGGTAGGGAAATGACTGGAAACAGCAAAGACAGTGGAATATAAATAATTTTGTATTCTTTCACTGTATGCCACAGTAGAAATTATTTTCCAGTTGCTACATTCGCAGGCATTAGACAATCAGGAAATTCAACCCCTCCCTTTTAACATCTTACACTTTTGGCAGCTCACAGCAGTTCATTTGGCAGGCGCGTGCACCAAATGTGCCTTTCAGTCTTGTAACAGATGGAGTACATTACACACAGAACTGCATGCCTCACGTACAATATCTAACACTTAAACTAGGAAAGGACATCAACAGATCACACTGACCACAAAATTACTTCTGTATTGTTGAAAGGAAGAACTTTATAAATTAGTTAGAAGCAAATATTCTCTCTCCTCATGGTAAATAAGTGTGCTTTTGTTTTCAAAGATGCAAACAATTTATTCTTGTATTCACATTTTACTTTGGGTATGTCCCACCTGAAATCTAAACCTAATTAAATATCCTCTGATCTGTTTACATTTGTGGTATAATTCCTTCAGAAAGAATGAGTACCAGATCATTTTGCTAGCTCTTGGTTTTAGTGGCTTCTTTGTTATACGTTTATAAATCCAAGAATAAAATATTAGCCTGAGAGAATTGTCAGGGACCCTAGACTTTTGATTAATTTCAGATTAAAATGTTTTACTCAATTCATAGATCAAATCTAAAGGTACTGTAATTTCAAATACAACTTGCAGAGATTTTCAGAAGTTCTCAGAAATTTGTTTCCTAAGTGCCCACAGCAGATAGGTTGATGGAGCTAAAGAAGGTACCTTTAAAACACAGCAGCTACCAGGTGCACAGAAAGAACAGCCAGAGGGCAGAATAGAAAAAATAACACAAGGACAAAATATTAAAATATAAACACTGATGGGTTTACTATTTAGATATTCAGAAACTGAAGGAGAGATTTGCACAGTTGTGAATCACACAGCAAGTTAGAAACTACCACTGAATGTTTTATATATATTAAATACATGTGCTAAATTACACAGTGTATTATATAACATATTAAACACTCATGGGTGCTTTCTAACTTGCAGTGTGACTTGAGGTGAGATAGTTGTTCCCTTCTTCAATTTCAGAATCTGTCAGACAGGGATAAAAATATTTGTTGATATCAGTGGTCTAGCCTGAGGATGTCCTGGTGTTTGAACAGCAGCCATTCACATGTATAGTGTTACAGTTTTTATCACTGAATTATAGATAGTGCTGTCACTACTTCAGCAACTCAAACACTAACATTAATATAAAATCCTATCCTTTTCACTGCAGAGTTGTACCTAAAAAATAGGGCCCATTTTCTCCTCTGTGATTTAATATTGTCTGATCTAGGGCAGGGTCAACTGTAGAGACAAAGAAATCAAATGTACCATGGATGCTGCAGTGCTAGCTGCTGCTCAACATGACTTACCAGAAATCATGTGAGACTTCATCCCCTCCCCTCATAACTGTGGGAAAGTGTCTAAAGAGTTTAATTTCTGCAATTTTTTATATATGTATATAAGACTAGCTGTTTATTGGTATACATCTTGACATGAAATAAGTCTGGTAAAAAGCAAAACATAACACTTCATTTGTGGACATAGTAATGCATTGTTTGGTCTATCTGAAATCAGCTATCTGGAGGACAAGTGCATATCCAATTAGACAGTAACTATACATATGTGAACAGAATTGCAGTACAGAAAGGGTCAACAAAATAATTGACTGTATTTGTTCTCATTTTATGGAGGATAACTATAGATCTTCAAGAAAACCTCCACACCCAAACACTTTTTTTAAAAGAAATTAATTTCCTGCTGCCACAGAAACAGTCTTAAACTGAGCAAAGCAGAGGAACAAAGTTAATGTTGACTCAATTCTTACATTCCAAAAACTTATCCAGACCATTAAGACAAGATAACAGATGGGGTAAAGAACAACTCTTAATTCATGGAAAGAGAGTAAGAATTTATAGAGGAATAGTCCTGTATTCAGCCAAGCCTTATCTCTTTGCTCCAAGTACAGATGTATTTTATTATGCCAGAGCCAAGAGCCAATAAAGCAAGTTCACAAATTTCTGTACAAGACAAAACAATGCTGTTTACAACAGCAGCATGTAGATGTATTATTTCAGTATAAATGTATAACAAACAATTTCAGGAATAAAAATTCAATCTTGCTTGAGAATTCAGTTGCACCTATAAAACCAGTTAAAGCAGAGCAGGCAAATAAAAGCAAAAAAAGCACATCAGACTGGCTGTGACCAGTCCAAGCCTCCTCCTTCTCACACAAGCACATGTGAATCTTCTTGGTTCTGCTGTGCTATTGAATCTAGACAAAGGAAGTGTTGTACCCCACAGACTCAAAATGTTCTCTAGGACAGGGTTCTTGACTGTAGTGGCATTGGTAAAGTGCTAAGGATTGGGGCCTCATGGGGATTTTATAATGTTAATAATGATTGTATGGACACAGGCACTGATGATAACACACTCAGCACTGGTGGAAACAAAGCTGTGCTACCAGCAAAAACGCTGCATTAGATAAATTATCAAGCTTGGGTTGCTTGAGTTCTTTGCTTCAACAGGGGCATGGCATCCATACATTAGCTTTATCTGACCTTCGTTCAAGTATTCAACTATTCAAGTGCAAGACATCAGTCAGTTTAAGCAATGCCCCGCTGTGCTCTGAGATGAGCTAAGCATACTGATTTCCTTAGATCTGATTTCAGAAATAAAAGGATAAATGTATGCAATGTAGAGAAAGAGAGGTGTAAGACTTGTTTGCACAGTTCAGGACTTGCTCTGTGTGAAACAATGATTTGGCAAGCCATAAAGCAGGTCATCTCAAGACCCCATGAGACACTGTGCTGTGCACATGCTATGCTAAACACTCTGACTCATGGATATTGTCAATGTTAGATGACAAATGTCATAGTTTCAGAGCTGATGACTCTGCTGTCACCAAGCAATAGTGGCAATAGTGGCAGCATGTTCCCCTTCAGCAACAGCAGTTCACATGCAGAACTTTGATTTGATCTGGTAAGAATCTGGGGTGCTAAGAGCTGGAGTATAGGACAATCTCTTGGAAGATTTCTGATGGAAACTGCTGCATCTGGATCAGCTAAAACCAAAAGGGAGCCTGAGTAAGAGCTCAGATAGTCATATTCCTACTGTTGGACCTATCTTAGAATACTGCAGGGGCTGGTTTGCAGGCAAACATCTAAATATGCCCTTAAATTATCTCAAAGAAATGTACACATAATAAAGGAAACCTTTCCAATGTCTATGGTCCTGACTTTTGTTCCTAGAACACTGAACACAAACCTACAGTGTGGATTTGCTGTGAGATTATTACTGGGATACAGATTGAAACGTGATGCTTGAAATAGCATCTTTTAAAAGCCCCCACCATACCAAAACCAAATCAAAACAACAACAGCAAAACCAAACACAACATCAACAAAGCAGCATTGGTATTAGTCAATTTTTACTCAAAGTCAAATATAAAATAAACAAAAAATAAATAGTAATTAGATAGCTATATAGCAGGCATAAACACAGTACAAGTATTTTAATTTACATATTCTGAGGGTCTCAACCATCACTCAGAAAGAAGATTATTAAGACAATAAAAATATCCCAGCATTTGGGTTTGTATTAATTCTGAAAGCCTCTGCTAAAACTTTGCACAGGGGTGAAGCAACTACAAATTTGAATTAGATTGCATCAAATGACACCTGCTTTCTTTACAGTCTGTATTTCGATCTTTTTTGCTCTCCCTTCCATTTGACTTAAAGCACATTTTTAATACAGGCTCCATCAGTGCCACATTCTCAAAGAACATCTCCCATGATATAGAAGGTTTCTACATGGGTGAGGATAATGAAAAAATAATTTATTTCCAGTTTTGGAAAAAACCTGTGTAGTGGCTATGCAGGTTTGTAAAAACAAATCATTTGAATTCTCCAGGCCCTAGACAGGTTATGTCTGGCAGACTTCCATTTCATCTTTCCAGATATTTCATAGAATTCGTGTAACTTTCTGACAGCTAAACTTGGTTTGTTGTGAGCTATTATTCCACTGCAACCCTGCTTCATCCTCCTCTATCTGCTCAGCCATCCTCCATCTGGTGCAGGTAGGAATTTTAAGCCAAGTGCAACTGCTTCAACGAGTGATCACTGCAGCTCACAAACTGGAATAGGAGTTGAATGTGGGCTGCGACATTGCTGCTGTGATGGGCTGGAAACAGCAGTGGCTAAAGTAGCTTTGCTGCTCATCATCCAACGTTTGCCATAACATTGGTGATTTTCAGGAGAGGAAAGCTGAAAAAAAGGGGGTAATAATATGATTAACACTGGGACTCACTCTTGCTGTTCTAGCCCCCCACAAAAAACTCACCTATTCAATTGAATTCTACTCCCACTTATCAATAATGCCTTCTCACATTTTTATGCTTCTTTATCTTGTTAAAAATACCTTAGCTAGTTTCCAAATTGGTTAAGATAATCATATTGCTTCAATAGCCAAGGCAGCTCCTTCCCATCTAATTCTGGTCATGATCCTAAGACACAGATTTTGAGTTTAGACCTCTGTTATTATCCATGCCTTACTTACCTGATTGTACTGCAGTGTGATCTTAATGAGATTTCCTCTTCCAGACTTGAAAAGGTGACAACAGATCTGATTTTCAATCATCACCTCCTAAGAATGTGTGGTTACTGACACTCTTTGACCATTATAAATTGTCTGTTGCATTCTAGGTGATATTTAACAGCATAAACTCTGATCTGAATATTGTGAGAGCTACCCATTTGGAAAAATTACTCTTTCTTCATGGGATAGTGTTAATGCATCTGCCAAAGTCGCTGGTCCACCTGGAACTCTAAAAAAGTAAAAAGAGTGGTGAAAGGCATTTTCTTCTATGGCCTAGTTCCAGGACATCTTCATCTTTCAATAAAACCTGCCTGGGGTTTTTTTAGACTAGTGCAATGGGTATTGTTAGACACTGAATTAAATCTCATTGAACCTGTTTCAGACATCTCCCCTCACTGAACAGGCAAAGAAATTCTCTTGCTATAGGTAAAAGGGATTTTATATGTTTTTATTTGAAGTTTGAATGGATGCTGGACACTTAAGTTAGGAAAAAAGTGAGATGCTGATAGAGCAGGACAAAAAAATCGGATTTGCTTGGGCACAGAAACAGGTAGAAAACCAGGGCTGGTCCTAAACTAAAAGACTGTGAGGAGGACATTATTTGATTAGTCTNTTTGTTCATGTTTCTGACGGGTGTATTATGTTTAATTAAGCTTTACATAATTTGTTACTTAAATAATTGCTAAATTATTTCATTCTCAAGTAATTGTAGGGTCTAGATCTGGAAACAGATGGAAAAAAGAAACTGCATAGTTGCCCACAGAACAATTTTAGTCAGGTGTTTTATTTTTCTCCCATTTTCTTTCTCTTTTTTTCCCCACCTCTCAGGAGATGGGTGGCATTCCATAACTTGATCCCAATTATACCTTTTCTTGAGTGATCTGAATTTTCCATCTCTCTTACTAATCATTACTTGGAAACAGCTGGAAGCTTTTACAAAAGAAAAGCAGGGAAGAAATTAACAAGACAGCATGTTTTATAGTCCATCCAAAAGACCAAAAGCTTTCTCTCTTCAACACACCTCCACATGAGACTGTGTTGTAAATAAATTCAGGATCCAAATTCAAAGAAAAAATAAATCAAACCTAATTAAAAGAACTTTACAGAAAAAGCTTTAAAGTTATTTTAGTTTTCTGCATTGCCCATTATCAACTCCTACCCGATCTGTTTGAAACTAAATATCTTTGTTTAAAAGTAAATAAAATTGTCATTATCAAAATTTGATTCTTCTCCATTGATCTTATCTCCACACATGGTGGGTTGGCCACCTGTTTAATGTCAGCAAAAGAGCCCCTTCCTTTCTTACAGGAGTGGGGAGTCAAGGATATAATTACAATAGATGGTGCATGGAACACAATTGTTTTACACTTTCCAGCACTTATTTTTCATTATAAACTTTCTTCTCTGTATCTTACTCTTCTGGGTAATTTCATGGTCTCTGCACTTGAAGGAGGAAATTAAACTAGGATTCCACCACAGGTGTTGTTGACTGATAAAGATAGAGAATTAAGTCTATTTTTAGGCCTAGCTAACTAATAAGTTTAACTGTTTATCACTGATGTTCCCAGACTCAGATGTGATAATTGCAATGGATGGTCTGAAATGCAATAAACAGATGACAAGACATAAAATGTTACTTTGATGTACTTAAAGTTTTATTTCAATATATTTTATCTACTTATAGGAAAAAAAAAACCAAACAAAACCTCAAAAATTAAGCTTTTCTTTAAAGACACCCATTATTGATGGAATTACATTTTATCCAAAGTACCACTTAAAATATTTGATCTTTAGCCCTCATAAATGCAAGGGAAATACTTTAATAACAAAAAACTCATAGAAAGTGATCAGCACTTGGGAATTTTTTGTATGTCCATCTCCTCATCTTGTTCACATTTATCCTTTATGTAAGTGGAATCACTTAAGTTGTCCCTGCATGTTGCCTGGTCCAAACTCTTACCCAAAGCAGGTTTCCAAAGAGCCTGCAAGCTGGATTAAGTTGCTCAATGTCTGGTCTACAATGAGAAATCTCCAGGGATCAACATTAAATATCTTCAAAGGGCACCTGTGCCAGTTTATTCACTCCCACAATTAACAGTTTTTTGCCTTATACCTACTTAGAATCTCTATTCTGCAAGTTGGGACTGTCTTTTGTCCTTCAAGCTCACACCCCTGGTAGCAGTGGGGTTTCATCTTGTAAACAGCCCTCATTTTACAGCTGAAGAATTAACTTTCTTGAAAATTGAGCCAATCAAACCCATCACCCTCAGTCAGAATACATTGTGTGCTCAAAGCACCTACTGCTGACCTCACTCAAGTTTTGACAATAACTTTCTTGTACTGGGGTCCCAAAATGGGATACATTACTCCAGATGTGGCCTCATAAGTTAAAAATGAATAATCACTGGTAAAAGAATCTGGCTAATGAAGCCCATCTTCCATACATAATGTCCATCTTACTCACCATGCTGCTTAATATTTGTCTCTACAGGTACACAGGCTCCAAACAGGCCAAAACCTTCGGTTTGTGTACAGCCCAGCTGAAATAAAATCTAAGCTATCACTCCTTTAAAAAGATTGTTAAACAGATGTTAAATATAATATCTCTACAGAGGTTGTCTGATGAGCAGAATAAATGTAGATGTCCAAACCTAATATCACAAAAACTTAAGCTATAAAACATGAAGTCTTGTTATTTCAAAAGGCTGTTCTAACATCAAGCCTCCAACCCCTCACAGCATGCATAAAAGAATGGCTATTCTCAAAATATCCTCGAGTTAGAAACTAGATCAAGCATTGGACTTTACACTAATTCCATTATGACATTTTGCTACTGTTAGTCTGAAATGCTACTTTTCTCTGAACAAATGCTATTTAATTGGACACTGATTTTTGCTAGCAGTTTGAAAGGTGTAATACACCAAGGAACATTTCTTTTGGTCTGCTCAGGTAACCGTACTCAGGTAACTTACTACTTATAAGTAGAGCTGGTGTCCTATTTAGTACTCCTATCTACACAAAATTTATTTCAAGATATTTCATAAAGTTATCTTCTTGCACAAATAAGTTCTACAAAGAAACAATGGAGAACTAATTCTTCCTATCTTCCTTACAAGTGCACGGGATTCTTCATACTAAACAGAGTTTTTAAGTGGTCTATTTAAACATGTTGTTGCTAGTCTTCTAAACAAGTAAAGCAAAGCCTCTGGAGAAGATAATTTTCTCTAACTTGCTTTACACTACCTTTTCTTAAGCATAAAATACTTGTCTTCTAAGCAAGGTCTCTCAAACATCAGGTTTTGAAAAAGGAAAATTATTTATTTTGTTTGCACTATGAGCATTTTCAGGATCTGAATGAAATCTTTTTCAGAAATGTTTTTCAAAATCTGTCTAAGCACAAACAGTGACAAAGCTTATAATAAGGTAGGGATTGAACTAGTAGCTTCACAGATCACCTGCCAAAAGATTAGAGAGAATCAATAAGCAATTACTTGTATGATTCTGAAGTCAAGCCACATCTTGCTGTGGTAAGAAAGCACAGACACAAAAATGAAGGATAGACAAGATTTTTACACAAGAAGGCAAGTTCTATGCATGTTTACATTAACTGAAACTACACGATTTTTTGTCTCAACCTTGAAGCAGAAAAAAGTGAACAAACAGCAGTTCATCTACATAGATAAAGTCTGTATCACTGAAAGGCACATCAGGGAGAGAAAAGCTGGTCCCTGTCACTAACTTTTGCTTATCAATCAGAATCTCCATTTCCATCTCTTGAAGTTCAGCTCTTCAAGACTGCTGCTGTTAGCCCAGCAACTAGACACCCAGAAATGCTGGTCAGTGTCATAGTGTCAAAAAAAAAAAAAAAAAAAAAAACCAAACCAAAACAACAGCAACAAAATCACAAGGCTTTTGCTAGTGTACGTTAGTAAATTTGTATATAAATTTGCAGCTCTGTTAGGAAAATCTTTTGGCTCAGCTAAACTCATGAACATTATATTGGCAAAATCTTTCTACTGGTCCTGTTTCCAGAATACCTCATACAGGAATGGGAGCTACTAAAAACAACTCATCTCCCAGGAGTTTGAAACTGCTGAAAAGGCAGTCAGGCTACAGGTGGCCTGAGGCACCCAGCTACTTGTCAGCCGCACCTCTTCAGAGCAGCATTAACTTACACCACATGTAATACCAGTGATTTGGTACACTCGACATCAACATCAAGGAATATCCATAGCAGAAGAACATTTTAAAAATTCATGTAAATTAGAACAGCAGATATTGGGGGGAAGTAAAAGCAGTGTGAATATGGAGGTAAATGAGCACAAAGTTGCTGCCAGCAATGCGATTTGAACTGGATGAGCCAGGATGGCAATTGAAATAGGGACAGGAATGGTTCAGTAAGCCTGGAAATAATTTAATAAAGAAGCAGTGACAACAAAAGAACATAGTAGAAAACAGTAACACCGAACACAGTATGGGGCAACCTCGAAACACCCCTCAAAGGGGTAAACATAACAATATATAACCTTTGTAGCAGAACACTGAGCCAATGAACATTAACATTACCTTGTAAGTAAAATGTGACTAACCAATCAACAATAAGAACGCAGAACATTATCTGATATGGAACCAATACATTAAAATATCTACTCCCATAATCCCATCCTTCTCACCATGACCTAATTAAATGTTTCCCTTCCTAGCATCCTGTCTCCCATGGCCTCTTCACTGTTGGCCAAGGCCAGCCCACTGTCAGTCCCAGGCAGTCCAACTCCCACACAAAAAGTCAGACACAGAAGAAACTGCAGACCCCGATGGAGCAGAAACAGGCATTTTTCCTCTCTTAAATGTAATTTCCCCATGTTACTTGCCCATGAAAACAGTTCAGTTTGAAGAAATTCACTTGGAGAAGTGAATCTGCAGCCTACATTAAATCTGTGAATTCACAGAGAAGTTTAGTTTCCACAACTTTCAGTCCAGTATATTTGATACTTACTAACTGTTAGGAAAAAAAGTTAACACTTTTAAATATAATATTAAGCAAATTACTATGGTCATCATGAAAACAGACGAGAAAACCAAGCACCCTGAATTATTCACATTTCATTAAATTTATAAAAAATACCTCGCTGTATTTCTGCTTCAGACAATAAAACGTAGCCACTTGAACACTAGCTTGTTCATGTACTAGAATAATTTTTACACCTATCTGAAAAAAAAGTATAAACAAAATATACTGTTAAAATCGCTTACAATTTTACAATTGACAAGGGAAAAACAAATCCTAACTTAATGACTACTCCCAAATGTACAATAGTAGAATTCTGTCTACTCATGACAGAAAAGTAATGAACTGCATAGATCCTGTTTGAAACACTAAGGTCATATATTGTCAGATAAATTGCTTCCTAATTAATCAATCAGTCTGGGAAAAAGTTCTCCTAGCAAGCCTACTACAGTATGTCCAAGTGACAAATTTTGTCTTCTTATATTCAACAACTGTTAAAATAAATGGATGCACAGACAGGAACGTCTCCCTGAAAAAGGCCTGTTAAGTGAACATCCAAAAATTAGAAGTATTCAGATAAAAAACTGAACTTAAGAAAAAAAAGAATATTTTTAAAGGGAAACATACCTAATGCATAGGTAAAAGTAACACATTCTATCCTATGATTACTTTGCTCAACCAAACTAATAAACCTTTTTAATATCATATATTAAACATGTGCAAAGAAGTACTCAGAAATTACATTAATAGAAATTGCTCAGCAACTTTTTTCAAATAACAGATAAACACAAGGAAACTGTAACTAATTCACACTTAATTAACAGAAGAAAACATATTCATTGAATAAAGGATTTGAATAAAATTATTGTCTTGCATCTCGCAGTTCAAGTTTCCATGACAGCTTTTCTTTACTCATGAATAGCAAGTCTGAAGTAGTACCAAAGCATGATTCAAATGTACTCTACATTTTATTTGAGCTTATCAAGCAAGACTGCTAGTAAAGAGAAGAGAAAATACATGCTTATTACATCCACTTTACAAAATACCTGAGTGTGCACCACAAAAGACTCCACAACGGTGATGTGATGGTAATTATTTCAATTTAAACTGACTGCTAGCAATAGTGGCATGTACTGAAAGCCTATGCTTACAAAACATTTAATTAGCATAAATGAGGCTAGTCAAATTCATTTAAAATATGAACAAGTTTGGCTTGTAACTGAAGTGTCTCCACATTTACTAGGTTTAATCACGAAAACTCACAGGAACTCAAACTCCTGTTCACTTCAAAGTATCACTATCTGAATAACCAGCAGTAGAAAGAGCAAGTTTCTCATGTGAGTGGAGTGTTAAATGGAAGGAAAAAAAAATATGGTGAAGTACCTTCCAGCAACTGTGATGTCATCAAACTAGTTTAAATAAAATTATGGTTAGGGGGTACCCTTGCATTCAAAAATACTCCCTTCTTTTGAGGATGACAAGATTTAAAAAACTGAAGCAAGGAGCATTACCACACCAATAAATGAGCTGGATTCCTTTTTCAGGATAAATTCTTCTTACACAAGCTCTATTCTCTGGGTTAATCAATTTGGAAACCTCCACAGAATTAATAGGGCAGGTTTAAAAGACAGAATTTGCAATTATCACAAAAGAAGTATTCAGCTTTTCCCAAAAGATACATATCATTTTCTACTACCTCAAGGAGCTCTGGAGACAGGTGCAGAGACACATGAGCTTGCTCAGCACAGCTTATTAACTCAGGCTCAGAGTCATGGTAATGAAGTGATATGATCTGCAGGCCAAAGCTGGCCCAGTTCCAGGAAACTTTAAGTGTAGTCAGAGGAAATGTATTCATTATTTGTGTCTGTCCATGAAAATGGCACTCACGGCCAGTACTTCAGCTTCAGGTATTCATTCTGCTTGTCACAAACTTTTGAAGCTCAGCATGACCTTTAAAGCTGCCCACATATAAGCATCAACTACATCAAATCCCAGGAAAAGAGCTCTTAATCTGAGTTTACTGAGTTCACATTTGAAAAGACTGGCCATGGTCACTAGTTTTCAATCTAAGGGTTTATGCACTATTTCTAACTATGAAAAACAGGCCTAGTCTCAACAGGCTAAGGCTGAGAATAAAAGGCACATCTACCAGAGTGCTTTTTAGAGGATCTGCAAGGTGAAGAACACTGGCAGCTCTTCCCAGAAAAGTACTCTGTTCACTGCCCTGGAGCATCACTCCAGATCTCCCACCAATTGCACTGAGACTTCTAGTCCCACTAAGTTACTGAAAATACAGCTCATGTGCAAATATTTTTGCCCTCTATTTGTCAGTAACATTTTCCTCTATGACAAAAGTTTTGTGCATAGCCCTACTCCTTTGCTTTCTTTACCTGCATAGCCAATCTGTTTTCTCTCAGCTTGTGCTAATAATACTTACTCACAAAAGATTGTCACCAGGAACAATCTGTTGCAGAGAAATGCTGATTTCAAGTGTTTCAGAGTGCCTGAGAATACATTTGACCATTGCCTGTCAGTTAATTGTGAAAGAACACATTTTTAAGTACACTTAACCAGCATCTGTTGTTATCTTTTGCCCTTCTCCTAGAGATATTAAGATGCTAGAATCTAAGATAAAATGTATGTTTGTCACATTACATTTGTGCCACAGGACTGTGCTTGATAGTCTATACACAGGATTCCTCAAGTGATGTTTAGAATGGCTGATTCACTCACATGAGTCAATGTCACAAGAGTGAGATGAAATCCCAATTCAGAACTGTGTTGACTGATGTAAACAAAAGAAAATAGTATTAAGAAAACACAAGAGCACAGCTGAGTCCTGAATAGCCAACTCTAGTATTTTAAAGGCAAGCCTAGTTGTCAGTTGTTCTTCTATCACATACACAGATGTATCAACGGTAATTTCTGGGGAAGAAAGAAAAAAAGTATTAGGAATACTACTAAATATTACTAAAACACACCAGCTGAGGTCTTACATAATTCCTTGTGTCATCTTACTTCTATATACTACACACACCATATGTATGAAAATAGGATTTGTGAACACTAAAATATGACAATACTGTATAGCATCTGCAATTCTTTATTCTTACAGCCTATTTTCTTTGGTATCTTGTATTCAAATTACTGTACTAGAGAAATTTTAAAGCCATCAATAAATTATACAAGTTCCTTTTTCTAAAAAAGTTATGGATTTGATGTTTTTAGTCTTTTAAAATATTACAGTTGTCAAATGCACTAAACATTGAAGTTTTAAGGCAAATCTTAGCTTAAAAAATTCAAAGCTAGAACAAATACTGGATTAAATTACATTAATAATGGCCCACGATCATGGGATATTTTGAGAAAAAAGACTCCTACATAACTAATTTTTAGAAAAGTGAAGAAAATGTTTTCTTGTCATGCTCTCTTCTTCCTATAATCATTTGTTGTATTAGAGGTTTCAAATTTGGAATAAATCTCATAGGTGATAAATTAACATGAACTGCACATTATCATGATCACAGCCACCAGATAAATTGTAGGGGGTCAGACAGATTTCTAAACCTGCATTCACATTAATATGTAGTAGGACACATGGAATGGAGCAGGGGCCATTCTCTCTGTTTAGGTTTTACCTGAAAAACACCTCAATATTGCAGCACTATACAAGCATGTGTATAACATTCAGTATGTACTGTGTATAAACTGAAACCTACTTCCTACAAGTGACCTTTTCTATCAAGATCTTAATGAGATAAAGACATGGTGACTATCTTCCTTTAAAGGCTTGGTTTTGGTGTCTTATCTGTACAGCAAAGCACACGAACAACTAAATTTCAGTGAACAGTCCCACTAACTCCATTTTGTAAAAATAATTCCATGAACCATAGTGAACTGTAGCAAAAAAGTCAGCAAGCCTTGGCATCATTACTGTTAGGAAATCCTGTCTAAATAGAGGCTATCCTTAGCATGAAAGTGAAGAGGACTGGCTCTGCACATTTTTAATTTTATTTTCTTCCACTCTGAATACAGTAAATCTTATATTAAAACAAAATAAAATAATTTCACAAGCTACTTTAAAAATATATTCAAAACTGTGGGTGTTTGCATAGAGATAAAAACAAAAAGGAAAAATCTCAGTTTTAAGGGAAAAACTCCATTACACCCCACACTACAACCTTCCCTAACATATATATATGTATTAATATCAAGTCCTCCATGTCATCTTCATCATTTCCACCATCTGTTAGCATATATGACCAAGAAGGTACTTGTCCAGTAAAATTTATTTCATGGAGTTATGTCTTTTTCCTTCTTCTTAGATTGTCAGAGTCTAAGACATCCCTTTGGGAGTCCAGAGTTGCTGAGACCCTGGTCAGGGGGCTCTGAGACCCTGGAATGATGCCCAAAACATCTGTGGGTTTGATTATAGCCCTTGAAACAAATTACCAGCTTTATATGAGAACCTAAAAGTCACAGTAGTTTAAGTAGTGTTATCATAAAGTGAAAATATAGATTCTAGGATTTTTGGGAATGGGAATTTTAGAACACAAGATGGAGGAAAAAGCGCGTGTTTGGTCTTTCTTCTTCTTCTTCTTCATCTCCATTTTCTATTGTGGAGTTGGCATTTTTGGATTGGTTTAGAGTAGAAGTTCACTGTCTAACGTAGATTATAGTAATTGGGAAATAATTGTAAACGTCATGTACGTAGTTTTTAGTATAAAAAGATAACACTGCCCTGAAGGGGCAGAGAGTGTGCCATGGCTGCCCTGCAAGACAGACCTCGCTGGGCTGAGAGAAAATATTACAGATAAGAAAATCATAAACAACCTTGAGACCGAGAAAACTAAAGAGCTCTGATTTATCCACCTTGGGCACACGAACTGCCAGACAAGAACTTTTACACATCTCAGGGAAAACATGAAAACAGATTCCGAGATTAGATCACAGTTCCATTTGTGAAGTTGTGCAATGCTTCACTTAAATCAAAACTCACCATGATGGAATGACATTGCACATGAAAGGACACCATTTTGTGATGCAAAAATACAGTTTGGTTTATGATACAGCATAGCAAGTGTTTCTGAACTTCTTCTAGATCATTTCAGAGCAAGCAAAAAGGTGTGTCCAAATTTCAGTTCACTTGAACCAATACACATAAGTCCTTCTCATATACTCATTCTCATATTATTATGAGCTTCTGTTTAGTATTACAAACCAAGATGATTTTCCATTCTGGTGTGGTATGGTACTGCCAAGAATGAGTCACCTTAATCATATTTAAGTGGCTAGTCCTTGCTTTTGAGCTGAATAAATTAAGTTTTCTTCAATCCTTATCTGCTATGGCCCCTATCTAACATAACTGTTCATCTTTCTAGTTTCAGGTAATCATAATAAACAAATGCGTAGTTTCTGAGACAACATTAGTGCAAATCTGCAGCTTTGAATCTGAGTTCAGTGAAGTTATTCCATAGACAGAGTGACATAAGTTTAAAAATATTCCTTTTCTAGAAACAGTGCTTTCTCTGAGTTTTTTTAACCTAGGCCTAAAATACAGCTATCCCTCTAAAATTTCTCAAGTTACGGCTTCAATGTTAGCTCAGATGCATTATTCTACATAAACAAACCAAAGTAAATCAACCAAACAAACAAAAACAACAACTCAGAGAGAGGAAAGATGCTCTAGAGCTAATAAAATTATGTCAGGGCCCTAATGATTTTCAAGTGCATTTTTTTGGAGATGGTCAGAAAACAGGTTTTTTGCCTGCATTATGCAGTCTTTCTAGCAATCATATAGCTTATACGGCTTCTTTAGAAGCTACTTTATTCTCTACTTTAAAATCCATATTTGAGTATTTAGTTTTTCTTTCAGTAACCAACTTGTCTTATATCTAAGTGCTTTTCACTCCCAGGCAAAATGAAATCTGCTTTTGCTTTCAATTTTTAAAGAGCAATATAAAGGATGCAAAAGTATGTGGAAATGTTTTCAGTTTACCTTTAAAATGAAGAATTAATTGTATCTCTCTATTTTCAAATCACTCACTTTCTTGGGCCATGATCTTGTACTAACATTTAACCTTAAGCATATAATTAATGGCACTGTTGCCCTGCAGGAATTCAGATAATCTGATAACACTGTTTTCACTAGCTCTTCACTTCAGATCTGGTTTCCAGAAAACAAGTTCTCAAAGTTGAGAATTATAATTTTAAGAATTTTATTCACATCTAGGACAGTAGGGTACCATTGCTTTCTGAGTCCAGTGAGTGGTCTTCTGAGCTCTACTGAAAATTAAGAAGTAGATACTTAGATATATGAAAAAAGCCTAGACTTAAGAAGTGATTGCAAT
Source organism: Toxostoma redivivum (assembly GCA_013397375.1). Classification (NCBI taxonomy): domain Eukaryota; kingdom Metazoa; phylum Chordata; class Aves; order Passeriformes; family Mimidae; genus Toxostoma; species Toxostoma redivivum. Next base: position 36,285 of record VXBI01012136.1, read on the forward strand.
TTGGACCCTGCATGTTACTTGGTTTATCTGTAAAGAACAAAAAAGAAGATTAGATTCAAAAATAGGAAAGCCTTTCCATATGCAATTTTGGATTTGGAAAAGCATCTCCAGCATGAGCATTATACTGTGCCAGAGAACATGCTTGGCTAGGCTTCAGCATCAGTGCTTATCATTTTGCAGGGCTCACACACACACACTCCAATGCCTTCATTTCAAGGGAAAGTGAATTATCTAATACCCACTTTTGGGGCTGTGTGCAGTGGGCAGTAGCATCTCTACCCTGTCTAAATTTTCCTGGAGGTGACCAAGGCCTGCTTTCCAGGGGTAACTACAATTGCAGCAGTGTAGGGTTCTGTTCAGTCTCCCACAAATAAACCCTTGTGCAGCTGGGTTCTGCAGTGCTGCACAGTGCTAAAGCTACATTACTGTTCATGCCTGAATGACCCCATTTTACAACACCTTGCAGGTGTCTGCTTGAGTGAAGGTCAAACCTTCCTCTACATGTACACCGAAGTAGAAAGCCAAGACTCACACTCAGCTCACATCCAATAGGAGAGACAGACTCATTCCTATTACCTTATAACATTAAAAAATGTTCTGATTTGTTATGATTCAATTATTGTCAATTGTCTGTTTTAATTTTCTCTAATGTTCCCTATGTAGATCTGACCAGTCTCATAAACCAGCAGTCCTGACGAAAGATCCTATTTTACATTTCTCATTGGATCAACTTCTGTTTTGAAAACTCTGATGTTCTCATTACCTAGAAGTGTAAATATTATAAGGTATTCTGTGGGTAGTAGAACTAAGAAGCAGACTTCTTAGAGTTGTGTCCTTTGTTCTCAACCTTCAGACAACACCCTCACATAGGTAAGAAACAGAACATGCAGCTGCTAACATCCAGCAGCCAGCTGGTTAATGTGCTGCCAAACACAACATCTAACACCTGAGTTGTCTGTGTCATATCCTTCAGTGAAGGTTTTTGCTTATAAAAAGTCAGAAGTTTTCATTAGGTCGAGGAAAATTTCTACAAAATAATAATTTTAAGTGCAAAATCTGTAATACTAATCAGGAATGAAGAAAACATAGTTCCATAGACACTGTAATATCTATTTTCTATGGTAGCTATGCCTGTGTTCCAGCTGCTCAATTGCTCAAGCAACAGTTACCTTTTGTCTGTTTCTGGGTTGTAAATACCTCAAGAAATACCAACTATTGTTTGCTACATATTAGCACACACAAATAGATATTTCAAGCCTTGCTGTCCTTAGAATCTCTTCTTCTCATAAATACAGAAACCTGAAGATTTTTAGTTATCTCTGGACATTCTGCTTCCTATTCATTAGAGAGAGAAACAGTGCATTAAATTTGGTAGTTTGGGATTTTTAAAGTAATTTAGTAATAACAGATTATCTCACTTATAGCCATATGCCAAGGAAGTTCCCTATGAAGACCTATAGTGACAGCTTTCTGAGAGTAGGACCATTACACATTGGAGAGGCATACAGATCTATTCTTCTGGCTACTTACATTCCTGCCCATCTGTTGCAGTGGCAAGGTGCCTGCTTATGGACAGACATGTCCATTTCAGTAAAGCAAAAACAACAATTGTCAAGAACAAAAAAGCTTCCAGGTGATGTAAAATTTCCAGCACTCATACTTCCAAGGAATCCCTCCTCAGTTGCAGCAATACCATATGCTCCTTTCATACCACTCCCAGTGACATGTGTGCCAAACTCTGGTAGGAAGAAAGGACACTATGAGTTCACAATTGCCGGGATGACAGACTGAATACAGCAGGAGGAACCTGAGATGTATGCTAAGACAACATGTGGTGTTCAAACATATCACAAAGAAGCACAACTGGCATCCATGGCTGGTAAAATCATTCACAGCTGAAGTGTGTCAGTGGTAACTAAGACACTCCAATTTGTATTCTCTACCTTCATATTAAAACAAAAACTTTTTTTTTAATGGATATTCTGATGTCTCTTAGGTAGGTCTTTTGGGCATTATGCATTTATTATTCTTCTGGAACCTTCATATTACGTATCAGTATGTTCAAATTAAAATGAAGTAGTTTCTGAGAAGCCCAAATTTAGCATGGGATTTGAATGTCAAGATGAGTTAATTCCTTTTTGCAGATGATCGTGAGAACATTCAGCAGGAACAGGGAAACCCATTGTTTTCAAAGGACATACAAAAGTTGGCATTCAGTAAGCAACCATATGAAGAATATACAAAAAGAAGACTCAGTGTAATCCTTTAGATGAGTGAGCTCAAAGGTTAAGAGGAGGAAAATCTAGTTAATGCTTGTTTATCCTGTCCTCCTGAATCTAGTGAGCAGATCTGTTGAGAAACAAAAGCCTTTCCTGTAGTCACTTCCTGACACAGAGCAATTTTTAAGTTCTAAGTAAATGAAATTTTAGACGAAATCGTATCTGGTTGCCAGTCTAAAGGCAAAGTAGAGTAGCTACATGTATTCTGGATTTTAACTAGTTGAGATGTTAAACACTAAGGAATTACATGTTGAATTTGGAAATTTGCATTTAGTCCAGGCACTTAAATGACAAATTTGAACCTGGCCAGATAGTGGCAGAGTCTTCCATTTAGAAGTCTGAGTGAAACAGCAAGTGTAAGCAAAGCCAGCACTACACAGCAATAAATAGACAATTAGCACAGTGAAATAGTGACATCTATGTTTGAAAACTGTTTTCAAATTGATATCAGGGTGCTCTGAAAGGCTTCCACCTTCATGCCCATGTTGAGTCATATGTGCAGGTGTATTGCAGTGCAGAACCAGGATTTGGCTGCTCTGGGATCCATAGAGGAATACAGGCTTCACAATCCTGAATGTACTATGGTGATCTCACACTGCCTTGGCTCTAAGTCTATCTTTCTCTACCCTGCAAAGGGAGAGTTCAGTATTTCAGAGCACACATGTGAAAAACACCCTAGTATTTGGAGTAAGTGCTACCTATAAGGGTCAATAGAAAGTCTGCTACCAAAATCTTACTCTGCCCTTTCCATAATTTGTCATTGCATTTACCCTAGCGAGAAGGCAAGCCTGCAAGGAAGAACAGGTATGTGAAGTATCCAGTGCCTTAGCTGACTAAGCCTGGTCTGCAATCAATGTGTATCCTTGCCATTGCAGCTGGGTATGTCCTCAGTGAACCCTGAACATAAATTTCTTCTATGGAATGGACACCTGTAACCAGCAGCTGTTCTAGACTTATTAAAGCAAACAAAGAAAATAGCTCTGACAGAGAAGTGAAAACTTGTATCCCATTTTCATGGTGAATAAAGCTATACGGGTTTTCTTATGCACAGGACAGAATTGCAAACCCATTTGTGTTGCAGTACAAATGAATACCACAGTGTATAATTTATCCTTTATAATTCATCACTTATAATTGCTCATAGTGAATGGCACAAATATTGTAGATTAATATTGACATTTTTCATATTGCAGCCTGAAAGGATCTTCTACTCTGCAATTTCCTAATTAAAGAGGAAGTGCGCAATCACAGAATGAAAGAAAAGCTCTGATTATCTTAGCTTATGTCAAGCCAACACATTTTCCAGTGAAACTACAATGTTGAGGGTTAATGAGCAGCATTAGTGTAAAATAACGTTAATTCTGCATATTAGCACCAGAAGATAGCATTACTTTTCAACTAGCACAGTCTCACAACTGAGTATTTCATTCTCTGAATCACACTGTGCTGCCATTTGATAAGAAAAATCTCCAGGAATTTTAAATCCTACTCAGAAAGGATATATTAAAATACACTGAACCACATAAAAGATCAATGGTCATCAAATAATACTACAGAGTGCATGGCAGAAGAAGCAGATGGGGAATGAAGGCAGAAAAGCGCATGGATTGAACTGATTTCCAGTTCTCTTGTCAGTATGCAGCAAGTCAAGGCAATTTTTCCAGCCTGCAGTTTCCTTCCAGATGCCCTTTTTCCTGAGGACTCTGTGGAAGCAAGTCACAAGGTTCACAAATTGTCACATCATCCTCACCTAGTTTGCACCTAGCTGCCTCTCCTCAAAGGATCCCTCAAGATTTGTCACTGATTATTTCATGTTTCTAGGAAGCCTCAGGTCTACCATTTAAGCAGAAGAGAACTGTATTATATTTATAATTGCTTTTCTAGTTAGGGGAAAAGTAGGGCCCACTGCCACCATTAGGTAAAACAACACTGCTCACTGACTAGAAAAACTGGTCATCAAGCAAACAGAGATATTTGTCAAAACACTCTGGATTTAAAAGGGCACCACTTTTTCTTTATTAGTCCAAATTAGGTAATTCCTAATGAGAGGAATGTCAAATTTGTCTTTACAAATGAGCTGTGGATCTGCTTGTAGATAGGACTAGCACTGAGAGATAAAAGAAACAATGGGATGGATTCCACTGATAGATAAATGGAAAAGTTATTTGCCTTTACAAACAAACTGTAGGGCTACTGATAAATGAATTTGGATGTCGAAATTTGAAAAAAGCAACGGGGGAAAAACTATTAATTCAATAAGAATTAAAAATTAAAAGGGAGGGTTATACATCAGAAGGGAATTTTAGGTACCAGGCGTTCCAGGAAGTCTGTACCTCTCAAGTACCTCAGCCAATGGGGAAAGAGAGAGGGAAATGCGGCCGGGAAAATAGGATGAAATGGAGGCTGTGTCCTCCAAAAATTTGAGAGATCCCAGGAGAATGTCCCATGGCCTCTCCCTTTATTCGAATAAAGCAAAAAGGACTCCTCTGTCTCCTTTTTGGACATAAACCTCTGGTGTTTGTGGATTAGTTTTCCTGACACTAAGCACATCCGGACAAGGAACTTCTAGCAGGGACACAGAAACGTCAGAACCCTACAGAAAAAGCCAGATGAAAGATGTCAGTTGCTAACTTTTTTGGAGGTGGCCATTTTTGAATGCTCCTCTCACCAGAAACTTTGTGTGTTTGTCAGCACATCTCTCTTTTTCCACTTCCCCTACTTCCTAGTGATCCAGAGACACACTGATTTTTGAGATACATCATTTGTATACAGACGGCAGCGTTTATAGTAATGATATACCAGCACCCTTTTCAGAGTGAGAAATGCTGGCAACACAATCAGTGCACACAGACTTGTTACAGCTTCTTAAACTTATACAGAACCAAAAGCCAGGACAGTGATGCATTGCTCTGCAACACAGCCATGGGCTCCATTCTTACAAAACCAGAGGAGCTGCAACTACAGGACATTTTTACAAAGAAAATTTATTGGTTATTTGAGTACTTAGGTGACAGCTCCCGATTATCTGGACAAGAATAAACAAGCCCTTTTCTGTACAACAAATGTTGAATCTCTTCCACTCCTTTCCACTAGAAATTAAAGGACAGGGAACAAGGAGAGAGCCTAGGACCTATCCAAGGGACTCTACAAAGAGAACACACCCTGAAGAAAAGCAAGGATACTGTAATCTTTCTCACTATTGTTCTGCCCATTTCCACAAGACTAAAAGAACCTTGTTACAAGAAACTGAAAAAAATATTCAAACTAAACCTAAAAGCCATATTCAAAAGGTGTCCAGTAAATTTAACTAAACACACTACTCCTGGATAATGTGCAAAATGCCATAATAAGACTGAAATTCTAGAGGAAAGAAAAAAACTACCTTCCTAAATCACCCTAAAAAACTGCCACTACTACATGGCAGCAACATAGACAAACAAATAGTCACCACTTTTACTTGGTGCCCACACTGACTGAGGTTCTCAACAAGAAACAAACAGTTCAAAGCTTTAACAATGATGATAGGAATGAGGGGGTGAGTTTACATTAATTAATGTTTTGAAAATTAATGTTTTGGAAACTAATGTTTTGAAAATAGAACTATTTCTACAATATTTGAATGTATCAGGAATTAGAGTTAGCTTTTCCACAACAAGTTTAGTGTATACACCATATACAGTGCAAGACAGTGCCAAGACACAAAAATATATTGCTTTGAAAAGAATCAGCCCACTAGCTCAAAAATTAAAATTGTTTGACTTAACAAAGGACAAATTCTCACAATTAGAATCTAGGGCTGGTTCACAGAGCAGCCGAGCAGCTTATATCTGCTGAGATATTGAACACTATGCCAAGGACTAATGTTTCATTTTCCTGTAACAGTTTCAAGTTTTCTTCTTAATTCAAGAGTAAATAGATAGATGCTACTGGGCAGATCTCTGCACCAAGCAATTCCCATACTGATTTTCTGTGTTTTTTTCAATAACTGTGAGAATCATTTATACAATAATAGAAACATGTTATCCTAAAAGTATATGTAAGGGAGCCGTCTGTTATTTATTACTGATGCCCAAATTCACACATTAGTAAATGTGTCCTCTTTTGGGTATGCTATCAGGTGCATGAAAATCTTTACTAACTGATTTACCTGAGCCTGATTACTTATTTTTAATGAATACTCAGTCCTAGAACTACCACAAAATAGAGTCAATTGCTGCATTCATATCACAGGGGGGAAAGACACTTGTTTGAAACATTTTTTATGTTCAGGATAATCTAGCCTACTGTCGGGTTACTAGTGATAAAAATCACAGAACAGCTGGAAAAAGCCCTTCACTCTGACAAACCAGCCTCAAATGCAATGCACCAGATGAAAAGACCTGTGATCTAGAGTGTCTACAAAAAATGTCTGAATAGAAAGAAGTCTTACACGTTTCACAAAATTATTAGTATGTGTCTCGGTTTAAGAGAC
>VXBI01012143.1:5467-89782 GCA_013397375.1 Toxostoma redivivum
TTTTTTTTACATTTAGTGCTGGTGGGAGGAGAAAGTTTGGTTAACTATTTAACCTATGATAGCCTTTTATCATTTTATGGCTTAGGGGTCCATAATTTTAAGCCTTTCCTGATAAGTTCCTGGTTTGTATTCAATCTTTTCTCTGGTGTCCAGTTATATTACTAACATTGATTTAGTGGACATAGGAAAAAATTACAAATAGCAGACAAAGACACATGTTTTTCCTAAAATTACTTTCCAGCAACTTTGGATTTGGTGTTTAGCTTTCATTTCCATTCACACTTCTCTGTGTCATGATTTTTTTTTTTTTTTTTTCAGTGGGGGTCTCCTTCCCAATTTGGTTCAGCTCTCTGTTTTTTGGCTATAATGCAATGTGTCCTGATCAGTTGGAGTGAGTGCTTGTGAAAGGTCACTTGGAAGCCCCTGTTTCATTTCTTCCTGCTACAGTTTTTCCAGCAGGCAAGCACTCTCAGGAGCAACCCCCTCCAATCTGTCCCTTTTGATATCCAAAGCTGGTTGTTACGGGGGTTAGATTTCTTAATTTGCTGAGTTTTTGTGAACGCTTCTTCAACTCACCACTCTCAGTCCCCACAGCTGGGTGCAGACTGCCTGTCTCCCTTAGGATGCTGTGGAAGTATTAAGGTTTATTCTTTCACCTTCTTCACACTTTTGGGGGGCAAATTTTATACCTTTATGTCTTCCATCAGCTTCAGGGGAATTAATCTTCATGTTACATATGTGAGAGATATTATCAGCCTTATAGTGGGAAGTTTAAAATCAGACAAAGCCTCTCCCAGTAAAGAAAACTGCTTGTCAAGAGATCTCAAACCATGAGAACTGGTGGCTTCTGCCTGTCCTGGCAAGGGCTTAGGTTTGGGGGGTTTCTTAATTAGTTTTTTGAGGGTCAGGGAAATGACCGTACTGAGTCTGGAACAAAGGAAGAAATCAAAATGTAAAGCTGAGTGTTTGGTATGTTGATAACCCCCTAGTTTTAATTTCAGCATAATTGGATCAGGGTTTAGTGGCAGTTGTTACGTAAAGTTCCTTCCTTTAGATTTTATTCAAAAGTAAATATCATAGATCTTCACTTTTAACCTAAGTGTTTTTCCTTTTTTTCCTTTTTTTTTCCTAAAGAAGAGCTGCTTGCTTTACCCGGATTTATTTCCACTAGGAGAGCACTAAGGTTTTGGGAACCTGTATTCTGATGGTAAAGATTGTGACACGAGCTTTTGTTTTCCATACGAGGAAATATTAGCATTTTTTCACATGTTAACTTTTAAACAATTACAAGGAATTTCTTTTCCTTGAAAACTGCTGTCCTTTTTTTTTTCCTCCCCTTTTCTCTCTTCTTGATATTTTTATTTCCCTTTTATATGGAGACTTGTAGATTTTGTCACTTCAAACGTTAGCTGTTCCTCCTCTTTTCTTTCACTTTACAATACACACTAGGAGATTTTTTTTTTTTGCATATTCCTTCCCTTTCTCTGTGAGATATTGTAGTTCACCAAATTTAAAACACTACAGTATTTAGAATCCCCGCAGTGCCATTTTAAGTATTTGGACCTGGAAAATGCCCCAAGTAATAACTACCTGAATTGCTTTTAATTACACAATATAGCTGCATCATTTTACTTCAGATTCTTTTTGATTGATGCTGTAAGGCAATTGTAACCATGGATGATGGGATTAAGTGCCTCTTGAAGTGACTTTAGCTTCTTGTGGGAACAAAGAGAAAGAAGAGAACACTTAGTCCCTTTTTGAGTGAACAGCCTTTTTTCACTTGCTATATAAAGAAATACAATTAACAAACATTATCCCCAGAGGTGAATTGAAATGTACATGCGGACAATAACCGCTCTTGACTGCAATTAGACATATATGATCCGAGGTATTTTGGCCATTCATTAGTGCTAATTGTTTGAGAAACAAGCCCAGAGAACAAATGATTAAAATGTTAGTGCCATAACCAGGATTATTAGCATGTGTGATAAAATGCATGCGCCGCAGCTGTACCAATAAAACTCTCCAGCGAGTCGCTTTGATTCGACAAATACTCGGCGCGGCTGCGAGCCCTTCGTATTTGCACAGGGCCTGCTGATGTTTATAACAAACAACTTGTATCTTCTTTTCTTAATTAGAAAGAATTACTATGCAAATTGCAGGGCTTTGTAATTCCATATAAGTTTCCTTTGTTTTTGGCAGATTATTTGTCTGCAGTGGTGTGCTACTCCCCGGTAAATTCAACACAGGAAAGCCATTATGTTTTCTCTAAAGTGGGTTTTTTTTTGCACATATTGCAGAAATAATTTGTAGGAGGTTTTCCTGCATTAACTGGGTCTTGTTCAGGGGGTATTGTGGCTCTTGGTTCACTTCTGTCCTCCTTCCACAGCTTCACAGATATCATGGCATGCAGTTACATGCACAGAGGTCAAAAATACATGTTGTGGAAATTATCCAGATTTTTTAATACTTTTAGTGAAGTGTCTAAAAATGCTCTTTGCACTTTGCCAACACTATGCCAAAGATTGTATAAGGAAAGATTCGGCCTATTGGGCAAGGAATATTTTTCTATGTGTTTGGCAGATCTTCCAGGGGTGATTTGATTTAGCAAATAATCAGAGAACAGAGGCACAGTTTAAAGTGCTGGAAGTCACTTGTGCGAGTACTTTGCTTTGTGAGCTATATGTTGTTGGCTCCAGTGTGACTGCACAGGTGTGTGCAGTTAAGTATGAGTACGAGCAATGCAGGAATGTAAAAATGAAGCTTACAGGAGGGAAATTTGCATAATTTGGGGTAATTTCACTGTTCACAGCCATGCTGTATGGCTGCCATCGCAAACTGCAGTGTCTCTTAGTAGTCAAATACGTTTTCTTTTTTCCTTCCTGAGGATGAACTATTCACTCTTGGGTGAAATGGTTCTCAGAGGACCATGAGTAACTTTAACTTGCCAGCTACTTTTACATATTTGATGAAGACTTTAGTAGAGTGTTATGTTTGCTGAAGAAATTTAGTTTTATTTCCAAGACCCAAGAGCACTCAGCATGCTGCCAGATGCTATGAATGAAAATATGCTGCTGTAAAACAATTTAATGAGCATTACCCAATAGCCTAGTCCTTGTTTTAACTTACAGTGCTTAAAGGAAGAAACATTGTCTTAGCAAATTCACTTGGCTTTTGTCCATGTGTTTAGTTTAAAGCATAGTCAAGCTTAGTTTGAATCATTAAAATACTTGGAGCCAGGAAACATATGTAAGATTTTCCTCCTCTTTATGGCACAGGGTTAACAGTATAATCGAGACTGCAGTGCTGTGTGGGTTTTTTGTCCTAAAAAAGCAACTGCTGGGGATTTTTTTATTCTATCAAAATAACAGAAGTCACGATAATCAGGAGTATGTTTCCTACCAGACTAGCTAACTGCTCATATACAGAGCACCCCAAGCCTTGCCACTGTTTAAAATAAGTCTATAGACAAACAGATCTATTAATTAATGTCTTCTTCTGCCTTTTTATTGTAGAACATAAAATATGACTTTGCAAGGAAAATGCACAGTGATGATTAAAGAATATGTCTCAAAGAATTAGCATATGATACCCTTTACTGGAGTCATACCTAAAGATACTTGCTGAAAACTCCTATTTTATATCAATATTTCTAGAGCTCTTAGTTTTGAAAGGAGAAAGATCCTGTGTTGGTCCACTGACACCTGCTCCTGCTGTATATTTTTTTTTCCTGGCCATACCTTTTGAAAAAAATTATTTCTTCTTCAACTTGCTAAAATATTCCATAGACCTAATAATTTGACACATTGACAGTATATTTTTTATAATAATTTGTGTCCAGAGAAACCTGTTGTTTGAGCCTATGTGGCTACAAAGTTGTTTAGCTGAGGAGATACCAAGTCACCAGGCAGTAGCATTTCCAGCATTAAGCCTATTAAGTGATGGCGTTTTAATGGATTAAGTCTATCACTTGTTTGGAGTCAGGTGGTCTGCTGAGGAAGCTGTACTGTTCCTCCATCTAAACAGAAATTCACAGACCTGGATGGTGACACCTGACTAAATCTGGTCTGCAGGTAATGGTGCTTTCACTGACACACCATTACACACCATTGTGTGTGGTATGCAGAGCAGGGCTGCCTTCATGGGGCTTGCAGCAGTGAGAGGGAAAACGCCTGGTCAAACAGCCCTTGGTTTGATGACAGCCCAGAAGAAATCCTGGGAAATGTGTGTGACAGAAGATACATCTCATCTCAGCATGCTCTGAGATTACGGTGTTAGCCGTGTCTATCAGGTTTCTGTAGGGTTGGAGGGTTGGTGAGAGGCAGTCATTAAGGGTGCTTCAGGGGCTGCTTGGCTCTAGGCTGGAGTTAACTATTAATGGGCTGAGCTCTTTGACTCCTTTGTGCCCTTGGGAACCACAAGGCTGAAGGCATCAGAGAAAGAGAATAGAAACTAATCACTTTTGTTCCCTCATATAAGTTTAGGGAAGGACTGCAAACTTCTTTCCTGACCTCTGTGTTACACTGAAAAAAAGATCCTCCTCTTTCCATTTGAGATAAACCACTCTTCCACCTCTTCCTTGCTCTCCCAAAGTGTGCTACTGCAAGAAAATGAGATAAGTGGATTTGTCTAGCAGCCACTTGAGTTGCCACAAATTCTGTTACCGTCCCCACTTCAGCCTGAAGCAGGGAACATGAAGTACTTCGTGAGTGAGTCAGAGTACTTTGGAGGGGCTCAGTGAATCTCAGTTGCAAGTCTCCAGGTGTTGATAGGATCTCTACCTGAGTCTTGAAGCTGTTGCTGTTATTAACAAGGGTAACACTGGCACTTTTAATTAAAGGATTTCTACTTAACTGCCAAGCTGTCCCATTTCTTAAACTGAATTAAGCATTACCAGGCATGTTGCAAAGAAGAGCCTGGCAGTGGTTTTTACAGGCTCTTAATGTGGATCCACACAGGATATGCAGAGATGCAGCAGATGAGATAGTTTTCCTTTTCAATTTAGGTTGCTGAGGAAGAGATGGTTCTTCAACAGATTGAGCTTAGAAAGGTAAATATTACAGCAGTCTGTCAGTGACATACCACATTGACTTTGATTTAGATTGACTGAATTCATTTCCAAGCATTTGAGAGCGTTAGTCATATTTGCTTTGAAGAAAACCCACATATGTGTGTAGCCATGTGTCATCCAAGTCTAGCAACTTAGGAAGCATTATTAAGAGGGGCATAGGAAAATGCATGGGTCCCTGACATGATGTGATAATGACATGTTCAGCATGGTGCTAGGAAAGCTTTGCATTATTCAAAGTGCTGAATAATATACATGATAATGCATAATGGTGTTATATGGTAGGATTATTTTGTGGTGTAAGTGCCTTGTGCTTAATATGAAGGTAAATTGTATTATTTTGTCCTCATCTTTGATGTAGCAGGATAGGCCTAGCGGGTACAGCATGCAGTGGGGAGGAACAGGAGCAGGCGAGGGGGTTTTTTTTGGAAGGCCAAGAAACATAGTGGTACCCTATATAATTTATTTCTCTGTGCTTGAAATTATGGAGCAAAGCAAGCTCCCCACAGCACTCCAGAGCAGCCTCCTCTGGCAGTCCCATAGCCTCCAAGTGCACTAACCCAGCTCCTGCCTGGTTAGCTGGACCCTCACCAGGAATGTCAGCACGTGGTGGAGACCACCCCAGATCTCACACCTATGGGCCACAGGGATGTTATCCTCTCAAGCCATGTGGCATTCACACCTGCACTGAAGTGTGGTACATAAAGCATTTACAAATTTTAAAAGACATCACAGCCAAAAACCTGCTGCTGATGCTGGTGTGTTTATGAACTCTGTCAATGGAAGTCTGTGCTGTGGATCTGAAGGTCTGAAGACAGTAGTGAGGTTCCTCACTACATGGGGTTTTCATTCTGTTTTCTTAATTTTCCCCTCCATCCATCTTGCTTATTTAAAATTTGTATGCAAATGCATTTGTTGATATAATGCTAAGGTTGCAAAATGAACTTCACAAACCTGTGTTTGTTTTAACCAGTGCCCCTGCTTCATTCACAGCATGGCATCCAGCTCCTGGAGGAAATGTGGCAGATAGCAGCCTCCTCCCCAGAGCAGTCCTGACCCTTTCCCAACATTGTCTGCATCCTACAGAGAAGTCCTATGACAGGGAAAAAACCAACCATCACCCATCTGTATTTGATACTTACCATAGCACCCAGAACAAGCAGTGTAATTAAGGCTGCATGGATAAGCCTCAGCCCTGGCAAGTCTTCAATTATGATTAAGTTTGCAACTTCTATTGAACACAATGATTTTGGAGTTCTATATTGTAATTAACTGTAATACTGATATCTCCCTAACTTTGCTCTTCCAAAGGGGGAAAAAAATATATATAAATAGCCCCAAACCAGCCACTATCTAGGTAGGAATGTTTTAAAATATAGTCAGCCATTATTTACAGCATTGCTGTAAATTGCCAACAGTCTAATTTCAATAATATCCTTTACAGGGTGGATTCTCCTCTGCCAGCTGGTGTTCCTAAGCTTAGTTATCACTTTACATCATCACACAAGTATGTTCCCAGACGGGCTGTGCTGTATGTACCTGCGGATGATGAAAAGAAGATAAGAAAAATCCCATCACTGAATGTAGATTGTGCAGTGTTGGACTGTGAAGATGGTGTGGCTCTGAACAGAAAGGTAATTAAAAATTATCTGTGTGATATAATCAGAACTAAAGGGAACTTGTGCAAAAAACATTGCCTTTGCCTTGGGGAAGTGACAACCAGAAGGACAAAGATAACTCTAAAGATATACAAAGTAATGTCACAGTGATAGGCTTTGCGAAGGTGTTGGGAAAATCTGGTTACCCAGAACTCAAAGAGATCCCGTGTGAGCAAGTGGGGAGGGAGTTTTGCAGGAATACAGAACTGGGCATAAACTGTCATTGCAGAAGAGTGGGAGATACTGTTATTATTGCAACACATTTCTTAGGGAAGAGGAAGAAACAGTGTGTAAGAAGAGAAGTGGGAAAGGAAGTGTTAGCTCAGAATCACCAGGTGGGCGGTTTGTTATTGAAATAAAAGCATCTTCAGATTGCGAGCAGAACAGTGGGTTTGAGCCTTGGGGTGTTTGGAAAGATATACTTCCTGAAATTTTGGGAGGAAATGCTGTTAGGGATGTTTCTCAAGGAAGGAGAAGTTAGATCCTGAGCGTATCAGTGTTTGGAAACAGGGATGGAGAGCAGAGTGGGAGATGGATGTAGATGCATCAAGTACCTGTGCCAAGTTTCTGTTAACATTAAACTGTGGAAAAAGAGAGAATGATCTAGCATGCATTCAGTTTCGCTTGCAAACGATTTTTTTAAATATATGGAAGTAACCACTTTAGTATGTTCCATGTCTTAGAATCATAGAATCATTTCGGTTGGAAAAGACCTTTAAGATCACTGAGTCCAAGCTTAAAGATAACTGCCAAGTCAGCCATCTTAAACAATGTATACAAGAAATTGGTGCAAATGTTTCCTAGTGCAAATGTTTCCTAGTGAAAGCTATTTCTCAACAGGCATGTAAGTTTGCTGTAACATTATTTTCATATTTGTTGGTTTTCCTAACTGTGTCTCCATGCTTCAGACTACAGTAAGCAATGTTTAGGGCTTGAGTATAAATATCTTGTCCAGAAAGTTAGGAAAACAGAATTGAAAATTTTCTCATGTCCTTTCAAAAATGTTACTCTTTTCTTTTTCTTGTGAGTTAATGCTTTCCAGAAGGACTGTCTTGGATAGTGCTCTCTTTAACCTTCAGCTCTTTACAGGTATGTTGGAAAGGAAAAATTTTACAGAGTTTGCATGTGCCTATTTTAATTCTGAAAAGTGAAAATAGCCCTGCTGGATGTTCCTGTGTGCTGCTGAAGATGATTGGAAAGCATTCTTCAGTTGCTAAAATTCTGTGTTGAAAGACTAAGTTATATCTCCTGTCACAGTGAATTAGTATTGTTTCATCACATTTCAGAGGCTGCTGCTGTAAGATGATGCAGATGTAGCTGTGTATCAAACTGAAGTATTTTTAGGTGCAGCTTAATTATATAAAATAATTTATAACATAAGCATTTATTTGTAATAAACAATGACAGAAAACCAAAATTTTATTATCAAGATGACAAAGTTGACAGTAGTAATTTCTCAAGGGTGGTAAAATTCTAGCTGTGTCGAAGCGAAGTTATGCCAATGGGTATAAGATTTCAAAGAAATTAGAGGGGAAATTGGTTCATGGAAACTTGAGATGACAGATGAGCCCCTGCCTGAGCTTAAATGCAAAAAGAAAGCAGACAGGAGGTAGAAGTAGGGACCAGCTACCAAGAAGCAATAGAAGAGTGCTAGTCCAGGCTCACAGGAGCAGAATGAGGAAGTTCAGAGCTTGACTGGAATCAAAACTGGTGAGGGATGAGCAGGACAGCAAAAATGGCTACTACAAGTGCATCAGCAGTAAAAATGAGAGGGAAAACCAGTCAAATGGATGCACTGCTCCATGAAACTGCAGGCTTTACTCCCAGAGTCTGCCCAGTCTCAGGCCTAGAAGCAAAACTCGAGGGAGGGAGCAGCCACAGTAGGGGAGGATGGAATTAGGGTCTATTTAAATAAGCGGGTCTGCAGGAGCAGACAGGACACACTGGAGGCCTCTGAGGGAGCTGTCATGTGTCATCATGAAGCTGCTGTGTGCCATCACTGAAAGGTCAAGGCTGGGGGATGTTCCTGGAGCCTGGAGAAAGGCACCTCTGCCCAAAAGGCCCTGGGTGCTGTTGTACAACAAGCTGCACAAGGTCAGTGGTGTCTCCTTGCAGCAAGAGTGGCCAACCAGCCCCAGGGCTGTGCTGGCACAGCTACACCCAGCAGGTCCAGGGAAGGGGTCCTTCCCTCCACTTGGTTCTGACAGTCTCTTTGTGGAGTCCCTGTGCCGAGCTGGGGATCCCAGGACAAGACAGAGGCTGATCAATGGGAAGGAGCCCATGATGGGCCATCAGGCTGATCATGGAACAGGAGGAGAGGCTGAGAGGCTGTTTCTTCATCCTGGAGATGGGATGGATGAGTTGGGTCTTGATGGACACTTTGCTTCCTGAGGGGAACTGAATGGGTGCAGAGCCAGACTCTTCTCAGAGGAGCTCAGAAATGGTGCAAGGAAAAAAAACTGGGCACAGGTTGCATGAGGGGAGATGCTGACTGGAGACAAGGGAAAAATGTCTTGCCCATGCAGGTGGTCAGAGACTGGAATAGATTGTCCATTGGTGGCGTATCCTCCCTCCCTGAGGGTAGTCAAGCCTTGGCTGGATGAAGCTGTGATCAGCCTGGTGTAGAGCAGTAGTCAGTGCTGCTTTGAGGTCGTCTCCTGAGATCTTTTCCAACCTGAATCAGACTCTGTGATTGCATGATTTAGTAGAGAAGCCTAATTCAAAGTGATTGGAAGTTTGAATTTCATTTTTAGATCTGCCACAGATACTCAGGAAGAGTTTGAGACTTAGGTTCTATGAATGCGAAGCTGAAATTATTATTGCTCTTGCAGCTTAATTTATTAATGTTTATGAGGTGTTTGGAGACTTTGTGTGAAAGATATGTCAAGAACATGCATTGAAGTACAGTGTTCAGTGGCCCATTGCAAATGGGTCATTTCAAACTGAGGGAAGAAAAAACCACTATGAAACACAGTAACACAGTCTGTCCTTTATTCATTATTCTTAAATAGTACTGATGAATTTGACTATTGCTGTGTTTTGTATTACTGAAATGCTACTTATGGACTTCCTTCAAACTGCTGCAGAAATGTTGAATTTGGGAAATACCAGGACCTGACTGAAGGTTCAGAGTGCCTTGGGCCAAGCTTACCTGTCTAGAAATCTTCATTTGCATGAAGTCCAAGCAGCAAGTTTGAACCACATCTAATGGGTCTATTTTAACAAGATACTGTGTGGTTTATATTAGGATTAAGTTAAAATTTGACAAATTGATAATCTGGCATGTCAGCAGCTCTATTTGCTTGCTCATTCAGAAGGAAACGAAGAAGATGAGCTTCCTATTACTGAAACTGATAACCTTTGCAAAACTGCATTTGGTTGCAGTAGCAGCTTTTGAAGCTGCGACTATAAAATAAAAATATTTAACTAATTTTTATGCAATATTTTCAATAAAGTTTTGAAATATTTCTTTCCCTGTGCCTTACCCTCATGATTATGTTTGCTAATGGCTGACAGAGAGCACCAAAAGAGGGGAACCCATACCCATACCCAAATCTTCTTACCATTTTGAAGCCTGTGCTTCTTACCTTCAGCATTTCTTACCTTCAGCTTACAGCACTGACCACAGCTTCAAGCATCATCTCCTTCTCCTTCTTTTCAATCTTATATTCTACCTGGTATTTTTACTAAATCAGAAGAATAGAAACAACTTCATAGCATTCGCAAGGGGAATATTTTTCAGGGAATTTTGTGAGGAGAACCAGTGGGAAGAAATGGCTAAAAAGCAAAATTTTTACAATATGCTGACTAGTAACCCTGAAAGTAGGGTTAGACCTGGTCCTGGTATGAGTAGCACAGGGGCTTTTGCAACACCTTTGGGAACAGGCAGAGTGATAGAACGTCTTCAAAAATTCAGAATAGGAAAGGTCATAGGAAGATATGCTGGTGTTGCTGAAAATTTATTTTACAAAGGTAGCTTTAGTCTTGCTGAACATACCCTACAAGTCATGCTGTTCTCAAATCTTGGTTGGGGATCCACATGCTGTTTTTAGAGGTTCAGATGCATAGTGTCATATGATGTAGACTGTCAGCTGCCTTTCAAGGTTTCTGACTCTGTAGGACATGGGGTATTTCTACAACAAAAAATTAAGTTTTGGTTTTGGGAACAATTGAATACTAGTAAAGTACCTTCCCTGAGGTACTATTCACAGAAAAAGACTTCTTTGTCACTGATGTACATGTGAAGTTTCTCAAGTGTTATACATTTTAAAGAAATTACTCAGAGTTATGGGCTTGGTGATATCTTAAAGTGACCAGTTCAAATAAAAATTCTAAAACTATAAAATTAGAAATAATATAGATTGCAGTGTTGATATGTCACAAATGCATCACGCTCTTAAAGACAAAAATAGCCTGTATCTATTTCAGCTCTTCACAGGAAAAGGTCTGAATATGCCTCCATTTTGATTGTAAAAAAATAAAAATGTTTTAAAAATGGCTGCATTGACATGCTTGTTTGATTCACATAAGCCAGCAAGCAGAATTGCATCTTATGAAATTGAAAGATCTCTGTGTAGGAGCTGAGTGGTCTCAAGGGCTCTCAGCCAAGCCAGCAGTCCCTGCTATAGCTCTCCTCTGTAGAGCTGCATTACTCACTGTGCTTGTAGGTCAGGTGGATCCATTATCAGGTGGAAAAGTTTTCTCTTCCTGTTGGAGTAAGGGAGATTTCCATGTCAGTGCGTTCATTTTCCAAGGACATAGTGAGCTGAGATTTTGTAGTTAGTTCTCATGGGTTATGTAAAGTTACCGCCATTACAAGAGAGTTTTCTAAAACTGCATTTTTTCCAACAGGATCGTGTCTTGGTGGTGCTGTTCTTCAGAGCATCCAGGAGGTGTTAGGTGCCAGGTCAGCCTAGCAAGAGAACAGTTGGGGTTGCTACTGCAGTCTTTATGTATCTTTCTGAACCCTTGACAAGAGTTTTGGAGAATTTTGACACCTCCAAACTAATGCTGTTTTTGGCTTTATCTTGTTAGTGGTCTGCAGGGTGGTTTTGAAAATCTGTGATAATACAGTGTGCTCTGCAGCTCCCTTTAGTGTGCCATCAGGACAGCCAGGGCACAGTCCCTCCTGCCAAAGATGCCCTTTGAAAATTCTCTAAGGCAAGTTTTGAAAGTGCTAGGATTTGGCCTTTTCATTCCATGGGGAACACCGGTGTTATAATTAAGAATCAAAACAAAGCCCCATGTTCCCTCTGCTCATGTTTTTTTTTGTATCAGAGGTGTAAAAGCAATCCCTTGGAGTGTACATATGGCTGAGAAATGTCTGTGCACTCCTCTAACATAAAACACTTGAAAATAGGAAATTTTATTGTTGATCCTTGGGAACTATATAGACCTCATTCATCCAATAAAAAATATTGATAATCGGGGCTGCACTGTAAAATTATGTCAGACTGATTAGAGTTTAGGGTCCTAAGCTTTATTTAATGTGAATCGTCATTATGTCCCTTTGTCTCTTTTAGAAAAAAGTTGCTCTCTCCTCCAGCACTTAAGCAAAAGAAGCTGGGGAAGAGGAAACCTCAGTCCTTTCCCCGTATCCCTTCCTTGAGAGGGGAAGTGGTGGCTCCTGAGCCTCTTCTGTTCTCCCCAGTTTCCTCAGCAGTGAGGGGAAGTTTGATTGTGTAAAGAGGCGATACAGGGAAGGACCTATTTTACTAATCTGAAGCATGTCCTCTTAGAATCATAGCATAAATGTGTTCCTACCTAATATCATGGTGCCACTTAAAAACTCATTGTGCTGTGTCATGGAAGAAGGAAAAATCAATTAATTCTTTTGAACTGTCTGTTTTTAAAAATAGGATTAAAGCCTGGCCACCTTTCAAAGTGTTCTATTATGAATAACGCATATGTAAGAGATGACTCTTATTTCATTACAGTTAGGAGCAGATCATCCACAAACATGCTGATTTTATGGAGATTTCTTCCTGTGAGAATGCCTGAATGCCTCTTCCATCTCTCTAGTGATTTGATCCTGGGGTCAGAGCAAACAGCATGCTAGAGAGAGGGCATCCTTGCCTACCATTTTCCCCTTAATATGAGACCTTCTGACCTTTTTACTCCTTATCATTGATGACAAAAGGCTCTTGCATATAAAACAGCACTTCAACTAAATTCAGGGGTGGAGATAAATACATAAAATGGGTCAGCATGGTATACAAAAAAAAACTCGAGGCTTTCTATGTTGAGATGCATTTCCTTATTGATGATATTGAAGGATTTCATCGTATTAGTGGAAGAAAGCTCCACTTGGTTTCCATAAATCTCTAGTTACTTCAATTAAAACCAACAGTTTTCCTGTATTATATGATAATAATCTCTTTTTTTTTTTTTAATAAAGTCATGTTGGTTAGGATTTATCAATGCTGCAGGTATTTCTCTAGGCTCATAGTGAGACTGTTAGCTAGTACTTCATAGGCACAGTTGCATGAAACATTGATAACTAGGTTATTTTACCAGGTCTTTGCTTTATTTATAATAAATTAGTACTGTACCTAATTGTATTCCTCCTACAGGGAGAAGGCTTGCTGATAAAGTGTGTAGAGAATGATTAAATGTACACAGGCGCATAGTAGGGTGACTACTCTTCAAAAGATGCACAAAATTAAAATGGGAATGCTGCTTTCCCCAGTGGCTTGCCATTATTAAAAGTCTGAGAAGCATGGGAAATTTCTTCTGTAGGAATTGGGGAGTCCAAAAGTCTCTCTGGTTTATTGTAGGGGAGCTGAACTGTACGGTGAAACTCTGCAAGGCCTTTTTGATCCTTGAAGAGTTCTGATGAATATACATTTTTATGAAAGTTGTAAAGTGTTTTCATTTCCTCATTAATCCCACCATGGTCCTGGAAGAACTGCCACTCCTGAGTACTGACTGTGACAATAAAAGTTTTTGTTCCTATTGTTTTACTCTACAAGCCAATCATCTTCCTTACATAAAGATTTGAGGATTCATAAGGAGATTGCAATATTCAGCAATTTTCTTCTTAATGAGCTCAGTAATGCCTGTTTCTCTTCGAGCAGAGCCTTTGAATTGCCAGTTATTTCTTTTCCACTGATTCAGATGTATCCAATTAAGTTTGACTGGGACATGTACTGATATAACTATTACTGCTGACAGAATGGTGTCTAGAAACTTAGGGAAAATGTCTTGGCTCAGTATTAACAGGGATTTCAGACAGGAATACATTAATACACCTGAGAAAATATTTTAAAACATACAGTTAATATTTGTATAGACTTGTAAGTCACAGTCCTTTGGCTTTTGTGTGTAGTTGACTGTCTGCAGGTACATCAGCATACCTGGGTACTGAAGGCTAACTGCAGGACTAGAATGTGTTGCTACACATTTCTGGACCAAGTGTCATCTGTTCTCATAGCAGGAAGGATCTGGCTACAAGTCATTGAGCACCTATCACTTAGTTTGAAGGGAGCTGTTGAGTTTCAGGTGTGCTACAGGAAACCAAGCTAATACTAAAAAAGTTCAGTTTACATGGGTAGCTGAAAAACAATCTGTGGAATCAAATTTGTGCACTTTTTTGTATGCAAAGCCATGTGCTGTGTTGTATTGTGTTGTGTTGTCTGGGCTACAGTGGCATCAGGGGTGAGGAAACAATAAAGGTACTGCTCCTGTCTCAGTCACAGAGTACTCAGCACTTAACACCATTTACTCCAGATCTCCTTTGCCTTTTTTGTTGGCAGTGAGCAGGCATTGGAATATGTCTGTGTATCCAAGTTTCTATTACAATTAATCTTGAAACCTAGTCTTGAACTTAAGATTTCATTGTACTCATAGCCAGTAGTCCATCCTGCTTATTCTTCCTCATTGCAAGGCACTCACTTCAAAAACAGAGTGGCAAGTGAAGCATGAGGAAACACACAGACCTCCATTAACAGGGACACAGATAGCCCTTGCCCTCTTTGGTAAACTTGTCTACAAGGTATCCCTATGGTCACAGGCAGTGGTACAGTGGTCCTGAGGTCTGATTTGGGCAAGATAGATGGGAAGGAAAACTGGAAATGCATCGTACTTTCCCCAAAGCATTGGTGCCATCAAAGCTGGACCTGTCCCACTGAAGAGTGGGGAGAACCTCGGAGATACTCAGAAGATTATGGGGAAATCTGTGGTTTATTTTACCAAACCGTTTAAACAATACCTGTTCACCTAGGGTTGAGTAGTGTTATTAGGTAGCAAAACAAGGAAATGTGGTGAGATGCTGGGTAAGAGAAAAGAATTTTTGATGTCAGATGGAGAAACAGCAAAACCATACACATGGAAGTCGCAGATGAAGGTGAGGGTCTGTGTTGTCATGGCTAGGCTTGGGAATCTTGGCAGGTGTCAGCTGCCAAGATTCCCAAAAAGTATGATGTTTAACATCTATTTCTTTGGGTTCATCTACTATTCTACTGGAGACCAGATAAAAGGATCCTAGCACTCAGTGGTGGGAACTAAACCACCAGTACCTATGCAAAAGCCTCATTTCCTTCCACTGTATAATCAGGAGTCCACAATACTGACAGTGGTATGGATTCTGGTGTCCTTATTCAGATAACATTTCACAATGAATTAAGGACATTTGTATCTAAATTAGTAACTCAGAATTAAGCCCTTAGGGAGTTTGAGCTTCTTCCTCCTGTACACCAGCATGTATTGAATTGAAGGCATGTGGACTGTGCTAGCTGCAAAATAAGCATAGAGCCGTCTAAAACCAGCCTTTTATTTCCACCATGAATCAAACTCATGCCATGACATCCTTTTAACTTAGAGTGGAGCAATTTATCTCTGTTCAACAGAAGACAAAACACATGGATTACGATTTCCTAAAGCCTTGGTTTTTACATATTCTGTGAATTACTTTCTTCTCCAAATTGTGAAAGATTGTAAAGCTGCGCTTTATACACCAAAAGAATGTGTTTTCATGGAACAAGCTGATTCCCAAAATCTCTGGCTCACTGGTAGTGGAGGGCATCCAGAGCCACAAATCTAATGTGCACTCACATACAGAATAGAACATAATAGGCAAGTCTTTCAATTTTTCTAGTCCCTGTCATAAAAGCCATAACAAACGGGGATGGAGCATTAGGAACTCATGCATTTGTTTGTTCCCATCTAAACCTGCACAGCTCTGCTGGGTCCACAGTATACAGTAGGCTCCAGGGGCATGAAAGCTCCTAATGCATCCCTAGGTTACACATTGCCATGCCCAGAGTTTGGGCTTCAAGCAAGAAATTCTTTTACAAAGAAGTGAAAAACTTGCCAGTTTTTTTCTTCATTATGGGTAAGTCAAAACATCCAGCTGCATTTGAAAAGTTGCTGTTTTGACAGTGGTTTTTATAGCTCTATGGAGCATATGCAGTTGTTAGCATATCTAAATGCACTGTCCAAAGTATACTGTATAACTCTCCAAAAACAGCTGGGCATGTCTACAAATCCAGCCTGCAACAGATTTGGTTGTTAATGTCAGCAGCTTTGCTGAGCTTGCTCATCTTTCTTTTCAGCTGTAATATCACAAAATGAACTGCCTTTTTGTCTATCAATAGAGGTGATAAGCTGACTGTGGAGTCTGATCAACACTTTGCATCTTTTTGAAAGCATAAATGAGATTCTAGTGTTTTCTGAGATTGACTAACAATTTCTACCTTTAAGGCAGCTTTGTTGCTCTGAGATTGCTGGTTTAACTCCTGCATAACATATTGCTGCCTACTGTGGATCGCTGTAATGGCTCTTTTGCTATCCTTCTTTCACTGCAGTGCAGTAGGGCTACCCTCTCCAGAACAATGTACTTACCAGTTATTTCAAGATTGGGAGAAAAAAATTATAAATACTTTTCTTTATTTTGATCACTGAGTTGCAGAAGACCATAAATACTTGTGTTGTTCCTCATTTGGGAGCAAATGGTTATAAAGATCCTGGCTGTTCATTTTAGGATGATTATAAACCATGGCTTGCTCATTCTTTCCTCCTTACTTGTTACAGCCTCTTGCTAGATTGCCTCAAAATAGCTGCTCCTATGCCAGACTTAAGATAACTTTATCTTCTAAGTTTTCACAATACAACTGTGTATTAAAAGGGGATATGTTGAACAAATTGGTATTTTCTTCCAGTTTAGTCAGGTTATTTAGTTACATTTTAAGCTTTGATTCCACACAGACCAAATCTTCCACTCATTAACCAATTATTTTTAAATAGAATATTTATAGATCATAATTCAGTATGCATTTTCTTGAGAAAAAGGGCAAATTAATACATGTAAACATGGATGAATCTATTTAAATATGCTGTCCACAAATCCTTACAATATGTAAACAACATTTGTTATGCCTTGGAGATAACATATGATTGGACTCACGAGACCCTGTTTATCCTACCAAACATTTTCTTTTATAACTTCAAAGGGAATTTTATATATTTATGGCAATAGCAGGGTGTTAAGTGCAGCTAGACAGAAATTATACCTCAGCTATTTAGTTAATGCCAATAGGGATTAAATTAGATTTTATAGCTGTTAGTAGAAGTCTGTTTTGTAGCTAACAAGTGGGATTTTTAAATCCTGGAAAGCATAATCCTATTATAAAACTGGCAGCTGAATTAACATTATCTAGGAAGCAAGTCTTCACGGATTAACATTTTTTGACATTAACAAAGAAAAACTAATGCTACAGGGATATTAGATGCTTTTCCCAAAAGTAGGGGAAAAAAGAAAGTGAATATAGGACAAGATACATGGCACAAATAGTGCAGGAAAAAAAATTGAGTGAAATATGCATGAGGTGAAATCTGGGAGTGGTCATGTTCTGCCTCAAATACAAAGGAAATACACTGAGTAGGAAGAGATACCACAATTGATAATTCATATATAACCCACGCATTGATTTGTACATGCCTTGTGGCTAATTCCCAGTTATCCAAATGAGCATGGGATAACCACCAAGGCCTTTTCCTGTCCTGGGAGTCTGTCTCTGCATTCCAGTTGTAGGAAGACTGACAGCAGTGCAGAAGGAACCCTTTATTGAAAGGCCCATCAAGCTGTTCCAGAAGTTCTCCTTAAACACTTTGAAGAACAGTTCTGGGACAATTGCTGTAGGCAGTACAGGGGATGTGTGGGACAATGAACTTGTCCTCCAATACACAGACTGAATAGCTATAAGGGTATGTACCATGTTATATTTCAATTAAAAAATCTTTGTCCACATCACAGTTGCAGAACAAAACTTTCATTACTTAAAATTGTGAATTATGCATCTCCTGTAAATTATTTTAAAGGTTCTGCAGTTAGAATCTGAGGCTTTACTTAATCACAGTAGCAGCATTGAAATAATGAAAGTAGTAGTCTTCTGTGTGGATGGCTGAGAAGAATCCACTTAATAAACTTACCAGTCACAAAAACATGACAAACAATTTCTTCTAGATTTTGCAACATCATATTCAGTGTTGTTGACCCAGTACAGATTTTACAGTAACTTCTTTTGGTTTCCATCTTGTCTCATAAATTTCTTCTTTCTTATCAAATAGAGATTTTCAATAATTACAAATGTGAGTGTGAAATATCTAAGTTGCCAAACTATCTATCCTCCTCTGAAGGCAGTGCCCTGAGGAGGAACCTTGGAATCATTATTTCAGTGGGAAAACTCACATCGTTTGGCATCAACAGGACCAAGATTTATACTCTGTTGTGTACATTTTGCACCAATGATAATGAACCCTAATAGGAATGGGAAAAAGTTGTTCGCCCTCTCTTGTGTCTCTTTTTCAAAAATCTGTCCTCCAAATGTGTTTTTTTTATTCCATATGCAACAGTCTGTAAACCTGGTACTTTAAAGCACAGGATCTTTTAGCCATTGCCATAGCCCTCTGAGGTGCTGGGAACGTTCAGAGAAATGGGAGTACAATGTTCCTGTGATTTCTCACATCAGGAAGGACATGAACTTGGTATCTCCCAGAAGCACAAGGTCCTTGTTAAAGGATCTATCTTTCCTTACCCCCTAAGTAATGAGCAATGCTATGGTGTTTTGTTTCCAGGTTTGGTGTTAGAGTTGGAAGGTATAAAGACTTGGCCTGTAAGACAGGTTGTTTTTAAAATGTTCATCTATCTCCTCACTTTGTGTCAATAGGTTTAGCTCTTCCTTTTTCATATGGAATCAGCTGTGAAATGAGAAATAAAGAAAAATTATGTGGAATGAGACTCATATGACCAAGGAGTTGTGGCCACATCACCTGACTGAATGCCCATCATCTGCTGCCTTCAGTCTCTGGAAGAGAGAGATGGAGATGCAAGGGGGCAACAGGCTTACTGAGCAGAAGACCCTTCCTCCAGATGATCCCATGCCTGCTGTGACTGGCTGCTGCCTGATTGTGAAAGAGTTGAACGTGGAGGGAGGGATGGAGGATGCTTGGCTCTGCCACCCAGCACTCTTGTATCTGAGTATGTGTTTTTCTGGAGTAGATGCTTTGTAGAAGCTCATTCAGGGTCAACATGTGGAAAATAACCGCAGCATTGCCTGAGAATTGCCAGCCAGGGCACCTGAGCTCAGAATCTGGCTTCATGTTGTCAAATTTGCTTATCATCCATGAGGTACAGTGGAAGTGCTGAGGAGAAAAAGAAATGCCCAGAAATGTGAAGGTGGGTTGTGGTTTTCAGTGCTTGAGGCTGTTACAAGCAGCCCTGCACACATATGCTTTACTTTGTAGCTAGAGGTGATTCATGCAACCTCTGAGAAGTGCTTGATGTGAATTGACAGAAACTAGCAGAAAGAGCAACTGGCTTCTAGCCTCTGACAGCAATTCCCATTCTTGGTCAGCAGACATCACCTCTTCCTACATCCACCTCTTCATTGAGGTGTGGTGCTACATAGCAAAACATTGCATGGCTCATGCCTTCATGGGGGAGATGCTTCCTGCAGGAAGAGCAGCAGCTCTTTGCCATAAGCATGGGCTCTCAGAGACCTCCCCCTTTTGGCCATGGACTCTCTGGGATTTCATTGTGCTGCTAGTGGTGAACAGAGCCGTAAGTCTCACCTTTCAAAGCCATATAGTGTTGGAAAGCAGATTAAAGTAAAAAAAATATAATAATAATAATGTATGTTGTATATATTTAACGGGTAGTGGCAGCACCTCCAGGTAAAGGCAGAGGCGACATCTATGAGCTGGTTGTGTCCACTGTAGCTGGAGGTAAGGAGGCTCTTTTCCAGAGTGGTCCAAGAGTTGGTAAGTGGAAGACAGGGTGTGAGGAAATACCAGGGAAGCAAATGAGGTGCTGCTGAGGAACAGTGGAACAAAGCAGCAGCCTCTCAGCTCAGTGAAGTCTTGCCTGGGGTTTCCCATGAGGCTGCCTATAGGCCCTTTTTTCACTCTCCAAGAAAAGAGAACTTGTGCTACCTTTTAAATTGGCAAGTTACACACTTGGAAGTTACACACAAGGAAGTTCCCACCTTGTCAGCCAGCCAAGTGGCTTTCTTACACCCTGAACTCCATAAGTGCTTAGTAAACTTGGCATGTGTAGTAAATCTGCTATGCCTATCAAGCAGAATTCCTTGAGTGAAGCAGAGCATTTATAGAATTGTGTCTTTTTCTTGTTTTACTGATGAATGTATCTGGCAGGGGAAACTAGAACTTCCATTTGGGATCGTTTGTCGCATTAGCATGTTTCCTTTGAAGTTGCTTTATGCAGCAGTGTCAAAAGCTTTCTCACATCTTGACTGCCTCCACAGTCTCTCAACACCTCTCTCAAAGTAAGTGGCTAAAGCTGGAGATTGTATTTCAGGAGCAGCTTCACCAGTGTTGAGTAATTATTATGAAATCATGACATCAGCTTGTTCTGTCCTGTCTTCTTCTTTACCCAGCTAGAATCAATAGATATCATGAACAATAGACTTTGTTCTTACCTCATCATGCAGCTTCACAATTTCAGATATTTTGAAGCATCCTTAGCACTGGAACATGTTATAGTTGCCTTTAGTTAACTTTAGCTACCATCAAGAGTGCTATTCCCAGCCACACTGGTAATCCCTGAATGTGCTCTTAAGTGCTTGAAAGTCTGCTTTTTTCCCTACTCAGTAATGTTTCTGTCCTCTTCTGGTAGCTTGTTGTCTCTTTCATGCCACAGTTATATCTTCTGTCTGAGGGCCTTGAGCAATCAAAATTTGCCTAGCAGACTCTGACAAGAGACACATGCAAAACAAATAAGCCATGGCCTTTTTATTTAAAAATGGCTAGGATAGGAAAAAGGAAATCATGGTCATGTCCACTGTGGCATGGGTAAAAGGCTTACTGAAAGCTGAGGGATCAGTGTCAGAGGGGAAGCCAGAATACAGGAATGTCTTGATGGTGACTGATCAAGGAGAGACTGTAGACAAATATTTCTTTAAACTGAAGGAAGTATCTCAAATTCTTTCTGACTCTCATGGAGAACTTTAACCATGCTAGAATCTAATGACAGGAGCAGGTGATTGGTCACAAGAAACCCAGATTTCTGGAATGCAAGATAGACAAATTTTTGGTGCAAGTGCTGAGCAATTAACTAAGGGAGATGTTTTGCTGGAATCCTGAATGAAAATGAACTGTCAGTCAATAGCAGTATTGACTGCAGGAGCTGTCAGATGCTGGAGTTTATGATGCTGAAGGCATCAAGGAAGGCAAGGACACAAGACTTCAGCTGGTAGGCAGAACTGATTCCACATTAAGCTTCCCCTGAAGGCAAGGGAGCTCATAAGGGCTAGTCAGACTTCAGTGACAATCTGCACAAAATGCAAAAAAAATCATCTGAGGGGTGGAAGAATAGGCAGGCATGGCAGACAGCCAGCTTGCTGAACAGGGAACTCTTGATTTAACTCAAACACAAAAAGGAAGCATGCAAGAAATGGATGCAGGAATGGGCTACCAAGGAGGAATAGAGAAATATTACCTGGGTGTGTAAGCACATATATAAGCACATAGTAATGAGGAAGGCCAAAGTCTGGCTGGAATCAACAGCCACAGCCTGCCTGAAGGAAGGTGCTGACTGGAGACAAAGGGAATAAAGTCTTTCCCGTGCAGGTAGTCAGACACTGGAAGAGGTTGTTCAAAGCACTGGTCTATCCTTGCTCCATAGGGGTATCCAAGCCCTGGCTGGGTGAAGCCCTCATCAGCCTGCTTTGAGGAGGCAGATGGATGAGATGGTCTCCTGAGGTTCCCTTCCTTCCTGAAACAGATGTGTGATTGCATGATTTTCCTAGTGATTAGAAAACTTGTCCAGGAAGCCAGGAGCACAGGCCTATTTGTCCTTATCTGGAGTGATGACAGCAGCACTCTGCTTGCTAACTAAAACTCTGGTGCTTGATCTGTATGTATGCACCCCTGTGGTAGAGACATCCTACATCTTGCTTTAAATAAGTAGATATTAACTGGGCTACAGACCAAATCTAGGCTTGAAGCTGACTTTCTAGCTTAGTGGTCAGGATATGAACCTAAGGGAAGACAGACCTGGATTTATATCTGTGCTCTAAGGACAGCTTGTACATTTTGGTCTTTGGCTTCTTTTTTCAAGAATCACAGTGCATGCGTCCCTGTGTTGTTCTATTCCTAGTTTACTACCATAATCAAGAAATCATATCCTCAACAGATATGAAGCTGGTACCATCACTATACTACCAGGGAAATTTTCATTTATGTGTTTTCCTAATAGCCTGCCAGCTCCATGAACAACTTGTCCTCTTTAAAGACCTTGAAAGAATTTGTGCAGTTTTTACTGCTTTTCTAATCATAACTGGAAAATTATATATTTTACTTATAACTGGCAAGAGTTATTTTTTCCCTCCCTCTGTGCTCTTCCCTCACTTGTTGCAGTTTGATCAGCAAGTCAAGCCAGTTCCTCCTTTTGTTAGAAGTGCCTGGATAGACACTGCAAGTATCAGAAGAATTAAAAAACAATGTGCTTTAAGCTGCTGAATGCAGCAGCCAGTTAGTACCAATTTCAGTGAAGCTAAGCAAGTGCTCCCCAGATCCCATTAGCAGGTCAACTTACCTTACCATTAGCCTGAGAATTACCACCTCTTACTGTCCATAGCCATATATATTGTTAGCAAATTAAAGGCAAGATTTCTCAAAGTCAGAATTAAAAGCAAGAAGCTTACTGTAACCTTTTTTTTCAACAGAAGTCAGGCGCTGTGCTGTTATTTCAAATTCTGTCCATCTACAGATATAGCTATGAAATGAACTGCTTCAAATGTTTGGGCATCTTGTAGAATTAAGATGGAGACTTTACTGATGTTTTATTTGCAAGTAAAAACTCAAAGAACTGTATCACTCATCTGGGCTGACCCACATGTGAGGGTCTGTATGTGCAGCAAGTTTTACTGATCCTTTTGCAGAAGGTGATGGAGGAGGAGGAGCAGCTCAACTGGGTTAAGCACAGTAGATAGTTTAGATGGGAGCTTCTGGCTACCCTGCTGCTCTTACAGTTGATTAGCTGTTTTCAGTAATTATGCATTTCCATCAGGGGTGCAATGTTATCACCTCTGGTAATGAGATTACTCCCATTTCATACAAGTGTAATGTTCTGCTGGTTCCCTTTTGGCACTTTACACGTTTCTGTGACTTGCGCTTTCAATGCTTGCCGAGGCTGCACACCATCTTCTCTCCTATGTACTCATCCAACCATGCAAATGGGTTCCCCAGCATTTGTCAGTCTCGTGGAAGCAACTTATAGGCCTGTCAAGGTAGTCTCACAGCACGTTCAATGAAGAGCTTGCTTTGCAGTAACCACAGTGAACTAGTTCTGGGATTTTTGTTGTTGTTGTGGCTTTTTCCCAAGTGGCTGCAGCAGGCTGTCACAGAATGGGGATTACATGTTTTTCACTTATGTGAAAGCATCTCTGTAACCCATGACAAAGCATCCCAAAGCATGGCTTTGCACCCCATTCACCACAGTAGGAAAGGCACCGTCCTTTCATCACAATATTGAAAAACTTGCAGACCTTGCTTGGATTTCCTAAATACAGAGTACTCATTCCCCAAAGCACTGTTAAAAATCATTATTGTCAATTATAGGACAAGCCAGAGAAGTGGATGCTGATGTTGTATCTGACTCAGACAAATGATTTGTCCATTCTTCTGGTTGAAATTTCCCTGGAAATTTTTTAAATAGCGAGAAAGAGAGATACCCTACAAAAGGAGAAGTAAGTCATTGAAGAAGGTACAAAATTGTAATGCACGCTTCTGGAGAATAACAAAGAGGAAGGAGTATGCAGTGAAACATTATACTGCACAGAGCTGCAGATTCCAGGCATTCCTTTTGATGGAGCCTCTGAAGGAAGTATAGAGGCTGTGTATCCCTTTTGAGGCAGCTTTACAGGTCACAGATCTGGCCTAAACAAAAGTATTTTTTTCTAAACTACTCCTTTCATTTTCCTCCTCCTCATGTCAGGACTCCAGCAGAGTTTTGTAAGCAGTCCAAGGGCCATCCTGGCAGCTTCTACCTTCCTGCCTCTGGGGACTGATTCCAGGTCATAGATCAGAGGGAAGGTATACTTCACAGAGTGCCTTGGCGCAAGCACACCTCCTTTCATAGTTATTTTTTTTTCCTTCCAGAGTGTGGCATGAAAAGGGCAACACTGTAGGCTTCCAATCAACCACCTCCTTAAAATAAACCCCATCATCACAGTATCTTTCATGTAGACATCCCAGGGAGTAAGCTGCATGGTGCAAAGAAGGGCATCTGGTTTTCACCCTGTTCTGGAAATCTAGTGAGTACATAAATGCGGGTTTTGCCAAGAAATATAAATGCAAGTGCTTGAGCAGCAGCCTTGGAGTGTGGAGACATCCTTGACTCTCCATGTGGTTCCAGAAGCCATGTGATAAGTTCCTTTAATGCTTTTTGCCATTAAAATCGATCCAAGATCCCAAAAGATAAGCTATGAAATTCCCCTTCTGTGCGAAGCTGCCAGATTTCCAAAGAGAAAGAATCCTGTCAGGAGACCAGAAAACAATGCTACCTCTGCAGAAAACCTCTTCCTATCACTTCCAAAAAAGGCCTTCACCTGAAGGTGCTGCTAAAACCAAGTTATGCCAAGCAATGGCATTTAGAGAAAAAGACACTGAACGTGCCTTCTTTAAGAATGGGAGGACCTCCCACACCAAGAGGAGGCACAAAGGAGCTGCCAGACCAAGCCTGCCACTCAAAGGAACAGTCTCTTCCCTTCCTGCTTTTCCATGTAGCGTTTCTTGCCCACCACCCTTGTTTGCAAAATGCTAAAATGGAACAGGGTGGTGCAGTTGCTTTCTTTAGAGAGTCAGGCTCTTGGAGGACCAGGCACCAGCTGTGACGTTAAATTGATAAGATCTACATTTCAACAGAATAAGACATGTAATTCACCCTTGAAAAGTCAGAAGCCGTATTTTGAGATCCTGCTATTTAAGAGAAGATTTGGCTATGCTCTTTAATTCAATCTAATCTACTCAGACTAATCATATGCTCATCTCTTCTCTAGCTGAGAATAACAGTAATATTATTTTAAAAATCATATAAAATTTGAGATTTTTTTCAGCATTGATGAGGTCACTTAGCCAGGGTCATGTAAGTGCTGTGAAGACAAAACCAGATTTTCATTGAAAGGGTTTGATAAGGGACTTGTATTGTTGCAGAGGGAAACACACTTGGAAAATCTCACTATTGAACTTGTTACTTCATGTAAAGCAGTAGCTGCAATAATAATAAAAAAAAAAAATCACATCTAATTTCCTGAAAAGGTGGGAATTGGAGAGATTATATTTTAATAGCAGTTGTATCATTAACTCTTTGAGATTCCAGTGTATTTCAGTGATCTCTAAACACAGCTGTACAGTAAAAGTGCCAGTGCTGGCACAAGCAACATCTGAGAAAGTTCCCCGTTGTGCCAAGACTGTGACATTGCGTTCTGCTGGAGATCTCTTTGGCTTCATTTCATGCATACCTAGCAGATTTAGCAGATTGTGAAAATGAATGTTTTCCATTCTCATGGCTGATTTTTGCATGCATCTGTTCACTCATCTAAACCTTAGTTACATGCTGCTATGAGAATGAAAGGGTATAATTTTTTCCTTGGAAATTGGGATTGTTTCATGCACCACAATTTCTGCTTAAGGATCCTGCACAGCAATTGTGAAACACTTGTCTCACTAATGTCTTAGAAAAAATTATAGCTACAGGGATGCATTTCTCTCTCCTTCTGCATGCGTATCTGGGCTCCATGTAGTAGGAATTATGTGCATAAATCAAGAGAAAAGTACTCCCCCTAGAACGGAAAATACCTGTTGGCAGGTACCAAAAGATAAATATTTAAACATGGCATTTGCATATAACATTAATAAACCCACACTGATTATATCGCAAATTCTGTATTGTAATTCACGGTGCTTACTTCATATACCAGGTTGCAAGTTACCGTGAGTGCACAGAGTTTGCCAAATTGTTTGAATATTGTAGCTGTGCTATATTACAGGGCTTACACAGGCATTTATGTGCTAAATGCTCCTCATTTTATTTTTTTTGAAAAAACATAGCCTGGCAATTAGGTCGATACAATGAGCTGGAATAGGGTTATGAAAGAAAATGGATGTATGTGACACTCCAGAATTAACAGTGTTTGCACTCTCACTTCTTAAAAGTTACCTTTCTGGCATGTAATATTTTTATGCTGTAATTTCTCTGTGTTAACCATTCTAAATAATCTTTAATATTAATCTTTTCCATAAATGAGGAGTTAAAATGGCTTAACCACATTCTCATAAGCGACCTAGGCAAAGATAAAGGCTGAGATTCAGATAGCTCGCAGCCCACTCAGCCCTTGCAACCCTGCTAGTAAGCAGCACAAGTCTGGAGTTTTTCTTCAAAATTATTTGTGTTCTGCAGATTTGTATTGCCTTTGTTGCAGAGATATACTTCTCTGAGCCTTGTCCCCATGCCACCAAAATTAACATGCACCATCTAAAAGGTGAAAACAAGGATACAAAGGCAAAAAGCCATCAGTAGGAGCATTGTGCCCCACAGCACTCTTAGCACACTTGCTTCTTGTGCATCCAAAGCACCCATTAGACCTTTATATCACACTTGAGAGACCGTAATTTCTTTCTCTATAGCATAAAGTTTACTGGTTCTTCTCTTTTCTAAGGCACCTTCTTTGCTGAGTAGTCACACAAAAGGAACAGAGTTAAAAAGTGAGTCACATTAGTCATGCTGCGTAAGGTCCAGTGAAGTGGATTTCCAATTATTGCTAATTTATTCAAGGGTAAATTGTTGCACTGCGAGGGGGCTAGCAGTAGGGGTGGGTGCAGAGCCCAGCGGGTGCCTGGCAGGGCACATCGTGCTCAGGCTGTCATGGTTGCTGCATCTCCTAGGGCCTGGCTTCAAGCTGCAAGCACACATGCAGAGGCCTCTCTGCCATCTCACAGAAGGATGAAGGAAAGATTGGGTTTTGTTTTCCCCTTGCTCCTCTGTGCTCGCTCTGGGGACCCAGATGGCACACAAGAGCTGAGCTAGACACAGTCACAGGAACATCAGGTCTGCCCTTGTGGCTGGGTCCTACCAGAGACTTCTATGAGGATGGGGTGCTTCCTGCTCACCTGTGTCACCTGAGCTGCTGTCCCCTCTGGTCTGAGAGTATTTCATGCAGGAGGAGAGTACCATGGACCCAAGGCTATTCCATAGCAGTTCTGCAGGGCTATGGGCAACATCCATGGCCCCAAGAGGTCTCAGGGTGAGCCTCCACTGTCACACGTACTTGGCTTGCCCAGCCACAGAGACAACACATCTCTCTTACCTTGCTTGTGCCCTGACACAGTGTTGCTTCTTTAGCTTTGTCATCTGCATGGGTTCCAAACCACTGCACACCAGGCACTGCTCAGCTCTCCATTATCTTCCCTCTAGCATCCATGACTCCAGTAAGGACATGTAGGAGAATTTGTATTTCATTTTCAAGACCCTGTCTTTTGCAAGCTAATAACACATATGCTGTCCATGTTCTGGGTAGGAAATGTCCCCACTCACCTCATAGAGCTGCTAGTCAGTGTTTTCTTATGCAACTGGAAAGCTCATGTGTGTGGGCACCTCAGCTAGTATCATCAGAGCACTGAATAAAGGCACCTTTGCAATTATTAGCTACACAGCCTTGTGATTGAGACCAGCTGGTTTGGTTCTAGTGGCAAGCTGTGCTTTCTGGCTGGGCAAAGTAGCTGCCCATGGGAACCAAGTCTATCTGGGCTCTTCCCCAAGGGCCACTCTCTCTTATCTGACTAAAGGGTATTGCCCAGTTGAGCTTGCCAGCCTTTCTCTGCAAAGGAGCTAGCTAGTGATTTTCACTGTGTCTTACTGAACTTTTGAGGACCTTCTAAAAAGCTGAGGATCTTTCCAATGAAGTTTAGACATACTGCTTTAAAAATCTCATTTAGCCCATCCAAACCTCTAAGTCAAAGACACTTAAAGTATTGTTTCATAGCAATTTCCTTTGCTCAGAGATCATGATGGTACTTGCAGAGCCAGAAAGGCTATATTTTCCTTCTTAGATGAGGAAGAAATACAGTGAAACAGGTGGGGTTTAGAGCTTTACAGGTTGAAATTAAGCCTGCTGTCTCTTGCATTAATTTAAAATTTCCATCCTGTTAAACTCAAAGGAAAATCATGTTTCTTTTACAACCCTGCGTGCTAAGGGGTAGCAGGAATAACCAATCTTATTTTACCAATTCCTATATAGCCTATGATGCTTTGCAAAACTTTCCTGCACATTTTTAATACGTGGGTGCTAATTTGTCATGGAATTACAGGTTTGGGCAGAAGGTTGTAAAGTATTTACATTTGTGAAGATTTTGTTAAACTGGAATGCTGCTGTATTCTCCATTGGTCTGATATTTTGCATAATGGAGATGTAAATTTGCTTGCCTTCCCCTTTTTTCTTTTTCCATTATAAAATGTAAGAACTGAGAAGCAATTAGAAATGGTGTTTTTCTTTTGGCAACTAAAAACTGTTAATAGTCAGAAAGTTATGTTTGTGGCATAGATTGCTAATAAAATTCGCCTCTTCCTGCCAAAATCAGAGAGTCCAATTTTCAACATCTCCCCAGTCTCTCTCTCTGCACGAGCCATTCACACCAAACTCACTGCACTTCTGGCTGTTTTGCTCATGCACTCTGTCAAAAAATATTTTCTGCATCTCTAATTTCATCAAGATATGCTTGACTGCGAGTGTCAGCATCACCGAGCAGTAGTGTTTAATTCAAAATTCACTGCGTCGGCGGCTGTGGCAGCTGAACAACTGAAATATCAGTGAGGAACCAGACCACCGAGGTGCTGCGGTTTGTTGGCGTGTTTGTGCAATTAGGTGGGAAACATCACTCTTGTGTGACTGCCCGTGCTTCAGCAGTGCTCTGTTGACCATATAGCACCCATTTCTAGTGTTTACATCAGCAAAAGGATGTATGTAAAAAGCTCAGGATGCAACGGTTGTGTGTACCATATCATGAGAAATAAAAAACTTCTCTCTCTTTTCTTCTCCCTTAAGTCATAGTAGCACATTTTTGAATAGCAGTCTGCAGTGATATTTATCTCGTCTGTGCAATTGCCAAGGTATTTCTTTCTCTGAGATACAGTCAGTGATGTTCAGGCTTTGGTAGTCCTGAAGTCAGATGTGGGAAGGACGGCGAAGGTAGGAGCAAAGGCTTGAAAAAAATAGATGGAAAGATATGGGGTGTCTGCCTGTCTCTTAAATATGGATTGTTTTGGGGAACATCAGTCTTTTTTGAGGTGAAGGATTAACATTCATGCATCCTCACTTTCACTGTTGATTGTGATCTACCTTGGACACAATGGTGTTTTTCTCCTATCCTTATTTTATTGCCCTGCACAGTTAGGTTTTTGAGCACTGGTATGCTGGGAGAGGTAGATGCCCAGGTTATCAAGCGAGTGGCATCAAGGCATTGCACTTCTATTCAGAGTTGGCTTTGGACATGGTATTGTGCAATGAGGGGTCACGTGTTGGGAGCAGGCAGCTGCCTGGACCCTCAGAGGTGTGGGTACAACTGGGCTGGTGTGGCCCAACATGGAAAACAGGCCAGTGAACTCAGTTTATATTGTGTGTAAACCCACCATTGCTGATCTTCCCCTGAATATATTTAGCAAGAGAATTGGGTTTAGTGGGTGATTGTTTTGAATGATGAGCTGTTCATTACATCTGTTTTCCTTGACTACTGATGTGAAATAATTGACAGATGAAATGTGAGAGGGTAATTTCATGTTTCACACCAGTGAGTCCATTTTATTTGGTACCCTTCTCACATGAGTGGGGAAGACTAGTATCATATGAATCCTCTGCCTAACTGAATGGTGAATCAGCAAGTCAATGATGAGGTCATACCAAGACCTCCCGAAAAGCCTTTTATTGTTGTTTGGGTTGGATTGGGTTTCGTGTCTGAGGAGGTTTCATGATGCAGCATGCTGTGTAAATACTTTCCCTTTGGTTCAGATTTATTCCTGGTTGGCACTGTCAAGGATTGCAATTCTCTGACAGAAACAATACTTGGTAGCAGCCCTTTTTCTGCCAGGTTTAGCAGAGTCACCAGTGGTTGGTCAGACACAGACAGTGGCCAGTTCTTGAAGTCCAGGGATAAAATCTTTGTCTTGTGGATGAGTGCTTGCATGAGTGGACAGTGCTTGCATGAGCTTGTTAGGGAAAACAGGGTGCTTGGGCTCTGCCTGCATCAGGCAAACCTAATAAATTTATCAGATTATATTTAATCAGAAGAGAAGGGCCAGACACAAATGAAACAAAACCTATGGTAGGTTTTATTCTGGTAGATGGGTCTGAAGTATCCTTAACTGGCTGCTTTGCTTCAGATGGAACTGGCACATAGCAGAGGGCAGCCCTGTGTGCTGTGAAATGAAATGACTGATCCAAACCACAGCAGGTACTCATGGTGGAAATGAGACCTTAGTTACAAGGAGCAGCTCCTCAGAGCAGTCACCGGTGCTCACAGGCTGCTGCCCAGTGCAGGAGCTTGCAAAGCAAGGCAAAAATGCAAAAATTCCTCTCCTTTATCCACTACAGATTGGAAGTTAACTTTTTGTTATAATCCTGAAGCTTCATGGAGATTTATAAAATAATATTTGTCTCATATCTTTCAGTGGCAGTGCTTGACTCTCAAAATATAACAGCATTTCCTTCTGCTGTCCCCATGGCAGAAGAGGATGGGGGAGTCAGAACATGGCTGCTAATGTAAGCACAACATTGATGACACCATCCTAGCATTTAGAGTGCTAATCCTTTCCATATTTCTGAGGTGCCCGTCAGTAGAGCTTCCTTGATGCACCAGTGCTCTGGGAATAGAGCAGATTTCTAACTTACAGAGGGCTCTGCACAGTCACCACCTCACACACTCCTAGCACAAGATAAATAATTGCTCTACATTTCTTTTTCTATCAATGGTACTATTCTTGTGGCTGTTCCCAGTCCCAATGCTCGGTCTCCCGGCCAGCAGGTGCGGGAAGCTCAGCGAGGGTGGTCCAGCTCGGCGCGCTCTGCGAGGAGGGTATCCTGTGTTTCTCAATAACAGCTTCTCCAACCGGCGGATGAGCCCCAGAGGGAGTCCTAGACAGTCCTGTGCTGGGCAGGAGAAGTTGGCAGCAACACAGGGCCTCAAGGATGTAGTTTATAAAGCCAGGAAAAAATCCCCTCCCGTGGTGTGGTGCTCTGTGCCAAGGCCATCATCCTTCCAGCCAAGGCGGGCTGGATGGGTCTCCCACAAGAGCCTGTCAACCCCTTTCATTAGGCAGCCAGAGGGGCTGCTGCTGAGTGATGCACGGCACCTCCTTCCACCCCATGCGTGCTTCCTGCCAGCCAGGGGAATGAGAGGCTGCGATTAGAAATCAAACTCCAGTTTTTCTGCATGACTGTGCAGGGCATATTGGTCTTAGAAAACACCCCCCACCCCCTTTATTTATTTATTTAAAATAAACAGTTTTGGTTGGGGTTTCTTTTCCTGGCATCAGTGGTTTTGTTCTCACCCCCCCATATCCTCCTCCAGAGGCGTGAGTATGTGGGGGATTGTGCGGGATGTGGATTTCAGGGTTTTGTCCGTCTCATTACAGCGAATGCATCACCTGCGTGACTCAGTCATTCTTTGGCTGCCTGGGGAGAGAGGCCTTCGAGAGCAGTTGCAACAATAATCCTGTCTCATTACGGCCCATGGCACTGCTGCTGAGAAAGTAGGCAAGCTAGCAGATCTCCTTCTTAGAAAATACCAGTCTAGCCGTGCAGAAAAACTACCTTCTATTACTGGGTAGTCAACACTATATTGTGGACTTCCGTAGACGGGGTAATTTAAATCACAATAATTAAAATGAAAAAGTGATGCCAGGATAGAGCAATTTCCTTTTTCTTCATCTGATATCTATAGTGGGGAAAGAAACTGCAAAAATCTCTGTTGATAACAAAAGAAAAAATCAAAATAGCCCACGGGTATACTAAATATTTGTAAAAAGCAAATTTACAAAATCCTTGTATTTCTCTGTGTTTGTCTGGTGATCTTTTCCCCGGCATATGGGGAAAGATGCTCAGACTGTATGCAGTAAGTGGGTCCTACTTTAAGTCACTAGCTTAGTTTGTCACCCATGTGGTCTGCCAGGCTTTTCCAAACCACAGCCCATTCACTGGCATTTCCTTCATGCCACACATCTTCTGTTAAACACCCATCCTTCAAGTACAAGGGCTGGAATAAGTTTAGGTAAAGATTTAGGAGATCCTCTCCATAAGGAAGAACTGTGAACTGTCACTGAAGGCTCTTCCTGTAAATACATCGAGAATCACTGGGAAGTGTGGTTCTATTACAGCCTTTGTCCTTTTATAGCCACCATCATGAGGCAGCATAAAGCTGCTTCCCTCAGCCCGTCCTGCAGTCATGGCTTCCCCAGAAGCTTTTCCCTTTGCCTGCTTCCAGGCCTGACCAAGGAGCTCCCTGGAGCTGCATGGGGTCGTCCAAATGGGGGCTTCTGGAGCTGGAGTTCGGCTCACTCGCACTCCCACTGAGTGGCCAGAATGGCACTGCCGTATTTTAGAGAATTCACTGCAGGAACATCCTCCCAAACCATAGATGTCCTTGCCAAGGAAGGGTATTCAAGCTTATGTTTTCCATAAGAAAGATGCTTCCTGAGTGATTAATTTTTTTTACTCTGATTCTCTGTATTAAAATATTTTTTTAGAAGAGAAAATATTTCTTCATGTATGTGACTGTGTATTTTAAATATCATTAAGGGGAAACTAGTCTTTTTTTCTCCCTCTAAAGAGTTGAATTTATACATTTTAATATGAAGATATTCTCACTAGGGAGCAGGAGCCTATCATTGGCTCCTACTACAGGCAACACAAACTGCAAATCTAAAAGAAAGGGCTATGGCACAGAAAGGAGGCAGTGGATTTTAGATGCAGAGGGAGAATACAAGTATTTAGACCATATCTGTAGCTATAAAGCTAGAGATAAAAGGCTTTTTTCCTTTATATTTTCTTTTTATTGTTTTTTGTAGTGCAGTACAATACAAACATTACAACCTGGCTGACTCCTGCAGAGATGCCAGGCACTAGCATCGTGTCCAAAAATTAGCTTTATACATATGCTAAATTAAAGATTGGCAGCCGCAGCAGCACAAATCCCATATTGGCAGCAGTTTGCAAATCCCACGTTGGCAGTCTTCTCCACATGAAAGAAGAGAGGAAATACAAAGGGCAAAAAGCCCAAGAGTCTTTCTCTAGCAAATAGCAGCGAATGGAACACAGAAACTATCTGCAGGGAAAAAAATCTCCAGATTACTGGAGATAAAAGAATATAGCTGAATCTGTGATGAGCTCAAACAAGGGCCCATTTACACCTTTCGGAGAAAGAGACATTAGTAAGCAAATGTTATTTTGGTGGGAAGGGTGGGAGTCTGCTGCCAGACAGAGGATGGCACAAGCTCCTGCATGATCTTCAATCGGGGGGCTGGATTCTTATTCAACACTTGTGCAAATCTCTTAAATTTGGCTTTTGCTAAATATATTGGACCTAATGCATATAGGGTGAAATGGGCCCTCCTTTGCAAATTGTGTGTTTTGATTTATCTGCAGAAAAAAATTAATTTCATGTTTTATAACCGATCAAAATTGTCATTGCTTTTAATTTGTTCATCCAAACATCCATATTTTCATATTAATTCTGTTTATAACTGTGTTCAGGGTGCGTTTTGCAACAACAAGTGGTTTCTCTTAACATGTGTGGTTGGCAGCAGTTCTATCTAGGTCTGCTTAGTTGGGATGAATTACTTAGCTCCTTCAACCTGCTCTTCTATGTAATTTTGGCTGGCCTAGCTCCCTTATTTTTGCCAGTGTTGGACATAAGTCTGGTGCACAGCTTCCCCTGCCCTGTTGCATTTGGCTTTTCCAACCCATTGCAGTATAGGGCACTGGCCACCACATCAAATAACCTGCCATGGAAACTGTGCCATATCCAGGACACTGTTTGATTTTCAGCAGTTCACACAATACAGAAACATGTGCTGGGAGAAAACAAAGACCCTATAAAGGGGATCAGAGATGTTCTTGGAATCTCCAGCCACCAGTACCATCTCCTGTGCAATGCAGACCATGCCCAGGGAGAGCCAGACTGCAGGTGGATCTGGAATTACAGAGCACTCCTGTGTCTGTCCTGCAGGAGAGGGAGAGACAGGGGGTACAGCAAGCTTAAGTGAGGACTTAGCAGCAGTGCAAGAACTGCCGGAAGAGAAGGACCACATTCATAGCTGATGAAATCCCTTGCAAATAAGGGAACAAAACCACTGTCATGGCCACCTGGAAGCTGGTGATTGCGTAGCTTTCTCTACTACACTTCCAAACATTCCTGACTGCAAAGTGAAAGCCAGCAGAGCTGTTGGCCCCTTCTTCTGCAGGTGATAGACACATGGTTGTCAAAGTAGTCTTTGCCTGCATTGGCTTTCCAGATGCATCAAGAGATGGGATCTAAAGGCTGGACGTGAGATTTAGATGAGGAGAAAGTGCTGTTACTGTATTATTCATTAGGTGACCTCTGCTAGTCATGTTCTGGACAAAGGCCCTTACGTTTTCCACTGAGGCACTCACTGAAGCCTGGCTGTGCTCCACAGTCATGGTAGCTTTCTCTGCCAAGTCTGATTTTACACGTTCACTCTGTGGAGTCTTCTCTCAACTCTGCAGCCCTGGTTTTGTTCCCAGGGTTTCTCTAGAGCCTGTAGGACCAGCTGTGTCCTTGAGTTGTCTGCCTTTGGCTGCAGATACCAAAATGCTTCAAAAAAGAAAAATTACCAAGTGGCACGTTCCAAGCAAATCAAAAAGCAGCTCTGTTTCACACAATGAATAGTTAGACTCATTTCCCTTTTGATAGTGTGGAAATGAACATCAGTCAAAAAGCAAGAGTATATTAATTAAACAATCCAGTCAAGGACTATTGATCACAAAGGGCCTGTCACTCATTCCAAGGATCTCTGGTCCAGTGTAGATAGAAGGAGAAAGTTATTTTCTTCTTGCTCATGGGAACAGAGAATTTTTGACAGCCTCTCTAAAAGATGAATGCATCAAGACTAGCTTCCAAAATACAAGATAGTGAGGAGATAGAGCTTAGACTGACTTTTTGGTGATGACTCTGACCATTTGAAGGCATCACACAGACCAGAGGATGTGACTTGGACCTATGCAATTCTAGGGTGACAAATGCACATCTTGGCTCATGCCAAGCATATCCTTATTCCATGATTGCATACTGTGCCCACAGTACATTAAACCATAAGAGAAGAGTTCTGGGCAGGTTTGTCTGGAAAAGCTTGCTGGGAATCTCTTTTGTTATCTCAAGTGCAAGTTTGATTTTTATAGATTCTGATGCATTAGATGAAGTTCAGAGGAAGATCTGTAATTATGTATACGCTTTGCTGTGTAAAATTCCTGGCTCTCACAAAATCAATACCATGTAATTCATAGCTGTTAATCCTAATGAGAGCAAGCCTGTAAGGAGAAAGTCCTTAGGCCATGAAGAGTTTAGACCCTGCGTCAGGGCCTGTGTCTGCTCCAACAGAGAATTTTTGACAGCCTCTCTAAAAGATGAATGCATCAAGACTAGCTTCCAAAATACAAGATAGTGAGGAGATAGAGCTTAGACTGACTTTTTGGTGATGACTCTAACCATTTGAAGGCATCACACAGGCCAGAGGCTATGACTTGGACCCATGCTATTCCAGACTCGTACTATTCTAGGCTGATGAATGTGCATCTTGGCTCATGCATCAAAGTTAAGCCACTGTCCTCATGAATCATCATGGCCCTGCACATAAGGGAGGGTAACCACATCCAAGAGACATTCAGATGGCTTTGGAAGGGTGGGAATGGAAGGGGAATAAGAAGGAATTTATGAGAAATCCATGGTGAGTTGAGGAAAGTCCAGTCATTTTTGTACACATCCACAGCCTCTGATCTGGGCCAAAGTTACCCTTTTAGAAATTTTGAACAGCCTTTACCTGGCAGAGGGACCTTATGTTGCATCAGTGTTTCACATCATGTGGTTGAAATTATTTTTAAATCTTGGATTAGGTGCTTTAATCATTAGGCATACTTCCCCGCTGACAACAGCTTTCGTTTTTGTAACTTCTTCATAGTACTTATCTAAAATGCTAGTGATGCTTCTCGTTTATTATGTTCAAGAACTTACCACTTTTAGTGAAGCATTCAAGCACTTAAATTATTTGTACATGCCTTGCATGTTGATTATAGTTAAATTAAACTATACATACTTATCTCTTTTAATCTCTTTTTTTTTTACTTTGCTCCTTTTTGCCTCTGTAGAAACTTATTTCTATTCATTATGGCCTTTCGACAAAGTGACCAGAATTAGGAGTAAAAGCTGGCAGTGCTGTTGTTGCTGAGCTGTGCAGAGATGGAGATGACATGATACAGCTCCATTGGCCCTTTTTTTGATTACTGCACAGTCGTACAGCACATCCCTCTCTCATTCTCATCCCTCATTAGCCACACTGCCACTTCGGCTTTGTCTTTCTCACTCATGGTCTGTGGCTTTGAATTTTGTTTTATCCTTATCTCATCTTTATTTAATTCTCATCCTCTTGAACCACTTTTGATTTTATTTCATGTTACGGCCATTAGAAATTTTTACTAGGATGATGGTCACATTTTCTCCAAGACCATCAAC
Organism: Toxostoma redivivum; assembly: GCA_013397375.1. NCBI lineage: Eukaryota > Metazoa > Chordata > Aves > Passeriformes > Mimidae > Toxostoma > Toxostoma redivivum. Next base: position 42,440 of record VXBI01012143.1, read on the forward strand.
ATAAACACAAATTAGGAAAAAATTCCAGCAGGAGTACCCTGGACACTTTTCTTAACTCAATCTGATTATTTTACTGTTTATTTCAGCTTATTATCTCTTTAACAATCTTTTCCAGAAATGCATCTTTTCCCCCTTGAACGTTAATTTTGAGTGCTCAGATCTCACCGGTAAAATATGTAAATTGCTGTGAATGTGTGAGAAAATCTTGAGCAGTAAAATGCTGCTGCAATGCATAATTGTTGGAATTGTCCTCCTGACTCCACTGTGTTATTTTCCTTCTATTATATCACAATGGCATGAGCACATATATCAAAAAGCTGAAACGTGCAGGAATCATGACCGTCTACTCCTCCCCCCTGTCCTGTCAGTTTCTTCATCCTAGATTAGTGTCTGTTGGCTTGGGAAGCAAAGAGGGAGCAGATGGACCACAAAATGAGATTCTGTAACCTTCTTACCCAATAGATCTGCTTTCTGCATGTATTCAGACATATTTACTTACTGTAGTGACAATTATCAGTTTTATTTCTTTTAAGAAAACCAAACAACTTCAGCTCAGTATGAAAGAGCAAACTAAATTGTCTTCTGGCACCATTACTCTCCATATAATTTCAAATCAATTAGGAGAAATGTGGCTGGATTCCTATCTGCACAATACCTGAATATGCCCATTAAATTCACAGACGTGCTTAGGTATAAGGGGACAAACACAGCATGCACCTTCTCTGGACCTTTACGTAACTTTTTATTGTTCATAGCACAGGTCAGAAGAGCAGTTTTTTATTTTCTGGTATACTTTGTTTGAATATATTATTGGACAGCCAGATGAAGCATCTTTTTATTTGCGAATGAAGGGAGTCGGATACAAACTTAACCAAATAATAATAACTACATAGCTTCTAAACCATTCTGTGATTCTATGAAAATGCATGAAGTAAAGAATTCCGTTTATTCAGGAGCTTGCATGTTTCCTGTGCCTCATTCAAGGTGCACCCATTCAGAGCACTAGAGCTATTTTAAATGAGAGGAAATAAATAAATGTTTGGTTAGGGTGTAGCTGAGAATGGAAGCTGCCCTCAGCCATGCAGCATGTCAGTACAACTATACATTGAGCTCAGATCCACTGCTAGTGGAATATTCTTATAGCAGCAGAGGTCTCTACCTCTGCCTTTCATATTAGCAAAATGCTGTATACAGTCTCATCTGGGATAGCAGACACCAGCCCTGAAAACACTGAAGTGAGATTCAGCTTGACTCTTGTAGCTCTCTAGGAAGAAGCTGCTTCAGCTGAGGGAGCTGGGTGCCTCCAAAGAATAAATAATCTCAATGCCTCAGGCAGCCACTCTAGAAGATAAATCTCCTTGCAGATATACTGACCTCTGTAACAAAACCTCTAGAAAAACCCTTAGAGCAGACACCAAACTTGTAGATGACTCAGACTGGATGCAAGGAATCCAAGTATATTGTGACAACGCGTTTGGCCAAATATAATGTGACAAGCTCCTGTAATGAAAAAAGTGCCTTCACTCTCATGCTGAGCGAATGGGACTTGTCCAACAAGTATATGGCACACATATGGCCCTGCACTGGAAGCACTGGGTATCTTCCTTTGGAAGAAAAAGAAACATGTTAAACCTACTGATTAGAACCCAGAGTTTTAGGGCATTTAGGAACTGGGGAAAATAAAATCAAGAGGTAGAGACTCTGAGTGCAAGAATTGCCTGGCTGCCTTATATACATGACTGCATTGCCAAGAGCTGCAGGTGTTCAATCAGACTGCTTTTATTTGAGGTGCCTAACGTGGATTTTGAAACCACCATGTAGGCAACCCGGCTTGAAAATTGACCTTAATTTCTTCTAATTGCATGTCTTATTCTTCATTATTTTTCTTGTTAGAGACAGAATTTTGAAAGGCGATTCACTAGTGCAGCTATTTTTGACTCATCGCTGCCTGTCTTACTTTGTGTTATTTAATGGGTTCCAGTGGCCATATGCTGCAGAGAATCCTGGAACAAAGTGAGTAAACTGGGAGGCATTGCTCAGAAGGATAAATTTCACAGTTGGAAACACACTTAATACTAAGCCTTCTAACCAGTTTTTCCAGAAATCGCAAGCTTGATTGCCATGATATCTGAACATGGCATTAGCTACTCTAATGAGGAAAATAATTGATATGCTATGGAAATTAGGTCTAATTAGATCTTGTTAAGATAAATATCTCAGTTCAGCTGAAAACTTGAAGAGATACATTTTGCAGCATTCCAGATTATAAATATGACCCTTGTTCTTCACCCCCCTCTGCGTCTTGGGTTACTACTGGTAGAAATGGATGTGAAAAGCCTCCTTATCGCAATCACTACATTTTATACCCACTTGACATGGAATAAGTGACAAAGATGCTGGATAGTTTAAACTTTACATAGCTTAAAACCCATTTATTTTTACATTGACTTTAGACAAAGAGACAAATTTCAGAACTGTGCAACAAAATATGTCCTGCCTCTTCATTTTCTTATATTAAACAAATATATTAATGTTTATAAATTTTCAGATCCATGGCAAACAATGTTTTTCAGTGCTCTTTACCACTGTTTCCAATGACTTTAGAACAATATGCATGCCAAATTATATCAATACCATCTTAATGGAGGATAAATATTGAATGTAAACTCTAATAAAATCGAAGTTCCTTTTAAATTTAAAAGGAAAAAGAAGAAAGAAAGTAAAAAAATACAGAAGGTGGGCCATCCAAAAGGTGGCTAAATTTCATTAGTATTTAGACCTAGCAGATGACTGATGCCTCCATGTATACTTTGCAAGGTGCTGCCAAGCAATGGGCCAAACTGGTCTCCCCTCTTCTCTGGTGGAGTTCCCACGGGACTCAGAGCAAGATGAAACCTTGTGGGCAGCTGCTTTGTTTCTTTTTTGTTTTCAAAAAAACACAGATCCAAAATATTTACTGTCCCAGTGGGCTGGAGTTTCCATCTTGCACACTGACAGTTCTGCAGTGCAAAAGATAATGGGAATCAGTGTTCTGCAATAATTTTAGTTAGATGATTTTTCATTCTAACAGAATTAGCTATTTAAAGTGAATCTTTTAAAAATCTGTCTTCAGATATTTTTTTTTCAGATCTTCTGAGCTAATGACCTGCAAGCCCTAAAACAACTTACCCTGTAATATCACAGGCCATTTTTAAAACAGAACATATGAAGGAGTCAATTTCCCTTATTTGATGCAATTCCTTTGCCATCAGCCTGGCAGAGCTGGCAGCTTCAGACAGCTGTTTCTGTTCCCTGCAGTCCCCAGCTTGCCTTCAGGGGAGCAGGAGTGCTGGAGGGTCACTCTGCAGAGCCCTGGGAACACCACCTTTGTCCACCAGTGCCACTGGGAGCCAAGGGCATGAGGAAAGCACAGGGGATCAGTCTGAGCTGGGGGATTTGTCCATGAGGACCACCATTCCAGGAGGCAGATCCACCAAGTGGTCCCTGCAATGATGAGGGTCCGATGTCAAAAAGTACAGAGGTTTTTTTCTAGGCAAATCCACAGCCTCTGAAAAACAAGAGAACAAAAATCCATCTGTATGTCCTCTTCGTGGTAAGTCTTGAGCCAGGGGAAAGGCGAATGATCTGATGTTGCAGTTATGGTTCCTGGCAGCTTTTCAACATCTCTGTGTCTTGATAAATACATACCTCTGTCCATTGACCTTTTTTCTTATGAGCGCAGGAAAAACTAGCTTACAGGGCAGCTACTGTGTAATTTCCCTGGATGAAGGAGAATAATAAGTGAGTAAAACAAGATGACTCTTCCTATGACCTTTAAATTTTAATAAATTAAATATCTATTTGCCTTACTCATTTTCTATTATTAATGTATTTCTCTTCTGTTATTCTTGGTCTGTCTGGTCATTACTACCAGAAGATTCTGCATCATTCATTTCAGAAAGTACTTGCAAGAATTGAGAAGATTCCCAAAGATTCCCTCCATGTATATATGTACATACACAGTCACTGGATGCAATACCATGCAGATCAGCAGCAGATGTATGCAGGTTTCTTCTGTGGGAGTCTATAGCAATGATTTCACCATTTAAGTCACACAGCTCCAAGGCAGCAGTTGGGATTTTTTTTTTTTAAATCTATTTACTCTTTTTGTGACAAACCTAATGATTGCAGAAATGATAAATCAGCCTGCAAACAGTCCAAATTTAAATAAAATCACCCCCACACTAGACTATAACAGTGGCAGATGGACAGAGGAAGAAAGTGTATATAGTCATATTTTTTGCCATTATAGTATGGACCCTTTCAGATTGCAACAAGCAACTTGCCATCTGCAAATCTGAGTCTTTCCTTTTCTGCTGAGGCACTGATTCAAAAATCATGATTTGTGAAGTTTGAGTTAAAGTATTAAGAGGCATATCTCTCATTTTAAAGGCATACTGATCTCCTGATTTTACTTTGAACACATGGGAAAAGCATCCTGAAAATTTCCCTCAGCTTCTTCTTAAGACAAAACCCAAAGCCACTGGCTCACACTTAGGTATGTGGTGAGGTAATGGGTTCTGCACATGAATAGCTTTTTGTCAAATAGTCTCTTATTGCTGTTGTTCTCTGGCTTTTGTTTGGTTTACTCTTTGAGGAAGTGATTTGCTCTATGCCTATAGGATATGTAGATCACACAGGGCACCTTCCTTACAGCAGCACACATACTCACAGCAGCAATGAGCATTTGGTTTTAACGCTGACCCTCTGAAGAGAGAAGAATCTGATCACTGCATAAATGTCATTGATTTTTTTAGGGCCAGATCTTCATTTAAATGGCCACTGATTTAGTGGGTGTGTCAATTTAATACAGATTTGCAAACAAAATCTGGGCACACTTTACAAACGTTTCAGTGTCTCTACCCACCTCTGCTTTCCACAGTTTTATCCGACTGTAAGTTTGCAAAGGACGTGGCCATCACAGAGATCAGACAAACATATGCAATTTGCAGCCTACCGGGGTTTCTGATGCTTTCACACTACGGGCAGGGAGTTACTTCATCTAAGGGTCAGGACTCTTACACAGGTTTAACTCACCAGTAACCAAAAAAATCGCCTCTAGGTATGAAAGCCTATTTTGAACTTGTTTAAGAAGAGGAAGATGCAATTAAATTCTGGCAATTCCCTTTCAAGAGGTGCTGCAGTATGCTTTGCATTGCAGTATTTCTAATTTTCACTGGGTCAGGGTTGCTCTCTGTGAAGCAAAAAAAGAAAAGGTTTGTTTTGCTAACCGTACATGCAAAAGCCATGTACAAAATAAAATACTAAATACAGTAATTACAGTAATTTTTGTTAAAATATTTTTATACAATAAACCTTTGGCTTTGAAAGCTCTACCAGAAGCAAAAGAAAAACAAACTGTAATGAAAAAACTGAAATCAGAGGCCGCTAATAACACTAAAGGGAATCCAGAAGCCAAATTAATGTTTCTACTAAGAAATACTTTTCTACACTAGGCAAATTCCTAGTAAGACCTTTACCTGGGTCTTTATAGACAGGATTCAGATTTCATTTTGAAGTATGTTTTTTACAAACTGTTTAGTGTTCATATGTCATTACCACTGTTGGGCCAGATTGCACCTGGCATCGATATAAACAAAGCTTTGGCAAGAATTCTTTCCTTTGGGATGGAGACATCTGATTTTCAAGCTGAAAACATGTCAGTGTTGCAAGACACTCCAAATAGCCTGTTTCACCAGTGCAGTAAATTAACCCGCCTGGTGTAGTGTTAAATGCTTTACAAACATCGACTGAAGGTGAGGGAGGGAAACACCAAAAAACAAATAAAAACATTTCAATAACTTGTTTGACTACGAGCAGTGAAAAACTACAAGGAAAGCTTGAAGGGGGGGATGCCTAGGAGACAGGACAGCAGAGAAACAAATTTTCAGAATTTTGTCCTCTATTTAACCTAGAGATTGTGTGCCGTGGTGTGGGAAGACACAGAAGGAGCAGAACAAGTTCTATAGATGATAGAAAAAGCATCTTCGTTTGAAAAGTAGATCAGGATAACAGCAAACAGTGACTCTAACTCATCATTGCCTTGTCTGGAGGAGAAAGTGTTTTTGATAGCTATTGCATGAAAGAGGTTCACCTTTAATGCCACAAAACACTGGTAGACAAAGACTACGTAGGCAAAACAGAGGATAAAATATTAGGCTATCCCCCTTGCTTCCCCATTGTTCAGGATGAAAAAGCTGAGCTGAACTTCTGGGCACGCAGAATTGGCTGTGTGAAAGCTCTCATTGCTAGATCGTGCATTTGTGCTAAGCTTGAATGGTCTGGAGGACAATGGGGTTCATCCTGCCTGTGGCTCTGCAGTCATGCTGCAATATAGATGTGAAACAAGAATAGCTGGAAAGTAGGTCCACATGCGTATGGAGCCGAACAACGGCCTGTCCTGAGAAACACAGACAGAGGTAGTATTCTTAAATATATATATATATTTATATAGCTCTTAGACTGAAGCCATTTTGCTACTCATCTTGCTATTTTAATTGTCCTGATAGCTGTCTATTTACAAACATGCATGTAAGTGGGCTGGAATAATTAATGAATATTCATAAGCATTCATAAAATGTGGCAAAGTTTATGTTAGGGCAGATGTTAATTCCCAAGAGGATTACATTTCTATTAAGTGTAAATTTATATTAGTAAGATCCAGCATGATTGATTCTTGCTTGGCCAGTAATAGAGGACTTAGCATCCATACTGGCAGAGATTATATCTGGTCAATAGGAAAGGAAAACTGGCCAAGAAACTGCCAACACAGAATCTGAAGCTGTGAAACCTGGTCAAGAAGAAATAAAGCCAAATAAGCAACAGATGAAAAATTATCTTAAAGCAAAGATCAAATCACTTAGTTGGAAATGAGAATTGTATTGGAAAAGGTGATGCTGAGAGCATGAAGGGATATGAGAATTTTTAAAACAACAATATTAACAAATAAAATGGAGTGCTGAATACTAGTAATTTTATTTTTAAGTGGACCTTAACATTAAAAAAATAAATAAGTAGACAGTTTTAATGTGCTCAAATATGTCTGACAAAGAGCAAAGAGGACTTCTAAACTTTGCAAATCATGTGGAGGAGAATGCCTGAGGTATCAGTACTTAAGAGCCACAGACATACTGGAGAGATCTCAGGAATGGTCTCCAAAAATTTGAAGGAACTGGAATATCTCTCCTCTGAGGAGAGGCTTAGAGAGCTGGGACTGTTCAGCTCAGGGGGATCCCATCAGTGTATATAAATACCTACAGGGAGAGTGAGTGAAAAGAGGACAGAGTCAGGCTCTGCTCAGTGATGCCCGGTGACAGGGCTGAAGGCAATGAGCATAAGCTGAAACATGAGAGGTTCTCTCCAAACATCAGAACACCTTTTCACTGTGTAGGTGACTGAGCACTGACAGGTTTCCCTGTGGTTGTGAGTCTCCATCCTTGGAGATATTCAAAAGACATCTGGGCACGGTCCCAGGTGTGCAGCTCTGGGTGTCCCTGCTGTAGCAGGGGCATTTAACAAATGACCCCCAGAGATCCCTTCCAACCCCAATCACAAAGAATCCTGTGATTCTTTGACTTCATCTGAAGCTCAGTGGGGAAGGTGATAGATCAAATTAAGAACGAGGAAAGAAAGATACTTTGGTAAGATACAAACTTTACAATAGTTTTCTGGTACTGTTGTACCTTGTAGAGCACCCTCAGATATTGGAGTGGTCTAGTGGGTTCAAGAAGGAGTTGTTCCTGCACTGATGCTGCAGAAACCTACTGCCTCTAAAGAGGAGACTTCCTAGGAAGTTTATTGATCATTGCTTGAGAAATCAAAGAGTGAGAAGTGGGTAGGGAACTTGCCAACAGATAAGGTCAAAGAGCATTAATGCCACTGTGTGTTTTGTCCTCAGAATGTAAGTGAAGTTCTCTAGATGTAGAGTAACCATAGGACCACTTTGGACTGTGCCAGCTACAGCCCCATCTGAAGCAAAAACAAAGACACCTTAGCCAGGAAAGGACAGAAACAGCCTTCTGTATCCAGCAGCATAACCACACACCAGCACAAGCACTGCTAACACTCTGGCAGGGACAGTGCCTCAGTGCCCAGCTGGAATGACAAAATGGAGCCAGGGAGCTTCCGGAGGTTGCAGGGGTGGCTGCCAAACAGACACGATGCTTGGTGGCAGGCTGGCAGCATAGGGAGAAGCCACTGCCAAGAAAAGGGAGGGGAGTATCACCTGAGTCTCATCAGGGTTCACCTGATGCAGGTGATCGGAGTGGGGATTCTGGCTGGAGAAAGTATCTCTGAGCACTTTGGGGGGAAAACTACCTTCTGTTCTTAACACATAACACATTATTACTGGGGCAATCAAAAAATATAAACAGGTTTAGCAAGTAGAGCAGAACAGTTTCCCAAAAAAGAGATTTTTTTAAGTGAGTGGAACACATTTTCACTGATCTCCTTTGCCAGTCCCTCATTCTGAACAAGGAGAATCATATCAAGTTGAAAGAACAAAAAAAATTTGCTAAATACATACTTTGTTCAGACAGTTACACAACAATAAAGAAAGTTGGGCAAAAATAAAAGAGGAAAAGAAAGTGAGAGGAAAAAAGTAGTTTAATGGGTGTCAAACTTGTAAACACTGAATTGTATTTTATCACTGTTGGTTTAAAATTAATATAAGATAAACAAAACAGCAGTACTGTACTAATGCAGTTATATCGCTGTAAAATCCTGATTGTCCATGAATTTTATTCACACAGGAGAATAAATTATATTGCTAGTAGCATTTTAGCGGATAGTTTCATGCCAGAGCATTGCATCAACTTAATGTTATTGGTGTAAAATAAATCTGAAGTAGTTAAATCAGTACAAAGTCCAGACTGACTCCAGCCTTTATTGTATATTTTTAGAAATGGTTCAAAGCTGAACCCATTTTCTTATTAGTCTCATTAGTCTTTTACTTACACTATATTTGGCAGAATATTTCATTGTCCAGAAAGTGAGAGAAAATATCTGATAAGCCCTGTGTAAAGAATTTGAACTCAAACACTGACAGTCTGCTTGAAGTGAATGAAATTCATGTCAGATTTGGACAAATGCAAGAGTAGGTAACAAAAGCACAGGTGAAGGAGCCCTGCATATTCAGGTCTGGAAAAATGCTATGAAGGGAACCACATAAATGAAGGCAAAAGTTGTGTTAGTTGAGTAATCAATGATTTAACAAGGTGCTCTGCTTCCAGATGCCCCTGTCGGTTATGCTGAGGTAATTTTATGGGGAAATACATATGGATGCAAGAATGTGGACTTTTAGTGAGGGTTTTTAAGGGATGCAGGTATTTGCTTGAATCCTACCTACTACTCTCCTCATGGGTACAAACTAGGTGCAACAGTGGGTGCTCAGCTGGCTGGGCTCTGGTGGAAAGAAAAACAAAAACAGCTCAAGAAGTTCCTTTTTCCATGTTGCCCTTCCTATCTGGTTATTATCATCCTTTGCCATGTCCTTGCTTGCAGTGGTGCAATTGTTTGTTTGGCCAGGCTGTAAATAGGACTGATTAAACGGGCAGGGGTAAAATACAGAATCCTACTCTCCCACACAGAAAAACCTGAGTTTCTCTAATGGGATTGCTTTAATCATCCAATTTGCATGTTGGCTCAAGAAAACGTTGATTGGAAATGCTTGCATAAGGAAAAAGCAGGGCATGGAATGGGAATATGCAGAAGAGGGTAGGAACTGCTTAGATGTTGCAGAAATAATCATATATTGGTTTATTTTATCATTTTATTGGGAAATATGCACCAACTTTACTTTAAACTTCATAGATATCCCAGAAGCCCCACTGAGAAACATCTTCTCAGTCAGCCTAGCATTTAAAAATAATTTATTTCATCAGGGAAGTAAGGTTGAAGAAAAGCTTAGGGAAGGAAATGTCACAAGGCCCAGTAAATTGTTCCACTGCAATCAGGAATATCTAAATGAGGAACTTAATTGGATTTTGAAGAACACCAGTAAACAATTCTCACCATGTCTATAAAGGTGTGTATTGTATTGTACCAGTACAATACATCTATCAGTGATGTACAAATACCACTCTACAACTGTGGGATTGACATGGGTGAGATCTGACCTAGAAAACAACCACCTTCTCAGGTCCCACTTTCAAACTGGAGGAAAACCTCAGTTCCTTTGACACCAATCACATGTCTAGGCAGGAAAAAGTCACATTGTCAGGTTTTAGATCGCATAACACAAGTGATTTCTAAAAGGTTCATACTCCTTGCCATGAATACATGAGTCATGGAGTTTATTTTTAATAATTTTATTTTGTATCAGAGATCACTCTCTGCCTCAGCTAGTCACTGCCAGTACGGGGACACATGAGACATGGTGTTCTGGTGCTGTTTCAACTCTCCCATTTCTGGGTGTGGGGGCGTAGAGAAGGGCAGGCAACTTTTGTACTTTTGTACTACTGCCCATCCTTCAGGGACTGTGCCAGAAGGTGTAGTGGGCTTTGCTGCATCATATGGAGCATTTGAGAAAATGTTGCCTGTGGAACATGCTAAAGCCTGCATTTGGGGCGAAGGAGGTTTTTTGGGTTTCTTGACTCACCCCAGTCGCCCATCCAAGTGGGATTTACCCACCTGAGTGACCAGTTTTGGTCTTGAGTCCCCACTGCATGGAAATACATGCATCTACAAGGTGACACCACTTAACTTTAAAATGTTAGTTGAAAATGAAGAGTTGAGAGATTTTTGTACCATTACAGTTTTACTGTGAAGGTGAGCTTTGAACACTTGGACCTAGGGCATTCTGTGAGGCTTTGATCACATTACAGAATATTGATTTGCTAATTTATCGATGCAGATAAGGCACTTTATGAAAACTGAGGTAGAGCTGTTAATCAGTGTTTGTACAACACCAGAAATACAACCATTGTTTCAAGCCTTCTCTTTGAAACACATAATTTTATTGAGACTGTAGATAGACTGGGAGAAGTTTATTCCAGAAAAGAGGAAGGATAAAAGATACCTTGGCACACTAACCTGATTTTTCTTAATGCCTTCCTTGTTCTTAGGAGCTATTAAGCAGCATGGGGCAGACATTTGTTCCTCCGGTACAAGCAGGCATAAAGTTCTGGCCAGTTGGGCTTTTACAGAAAACCTCTGTTTACCTCTCTTAGGTTTAAGTATTCTTTTTTCAATTGATTTATTAAATAATTGAGGCAATAATTTGCCCATCTTTAAAACATTTGATGCATATCTCACTTAGAATCATCACATCTGAAATCAGCTGCTGAAGAGGGATTGATAGATTGATAAAGCAGATGTACTTTTGACAGACAGCAGTATTAACAGTATCAGTATTAACATTATCAGTATTAACAAAAAGATGCGCTTGTAAAAATAAAAAATAGATGTCTAAACATACACATTTTCCATAGTTATCTATTACGTACTGCTGAGAAAATACATCTTAAACTGTAATATTTTAAAATAAAAATTCACATACTGTTAAGTTCAGATAAAAGAAAAGTATAACCCTTTTTTTAAACTGATACATTAGATTGCTTATTTTGTGGCCTTGTTTCATCATGCAGTAGCTCATTTGGACTGTCCAGGAAGACTAATTAACACTAATGCTTCTAAAGAATTTTCATTTGTGATGCTAATCTGTCACAAAACCAAAAGTATCTTCAGAAAGCCAGGGGGAAAAAGTAAAGAGACTACTTCTTGCAGCCAGCTTAAATTAGTGCTAGCTTGACTTGTGTTAATTGAAAGGTTGTTTACATCTCTTTTGTAAGTGTTTATAAAAGTTGGCAGACAGAAGAATAGCTGCCTACCTACATGAACAAAACTTTGATTTATTTAAGCTGCTGTATTTATTACTATCATTAAAAACCTCTTGAAACATTTCTGTACACATAGTCTTCAGGTATAAGCCTGTTTCTGTGTTTATTTACACACAGATACACACACACACTGTGCTGTATCATTTTTGCTACTGAGATGTTTATACTCAGTCCTCATATTATGTGAATATTTCTATATGCCAGTTCAATCTAGCAGCCTAGTTGCCTCTGTTTAAATTTCTCTGAGATATGTGCAAGTCAGAAAAATACCTTGATGACAACTTGTGAAAATGTCTTGCTGTTGCACTCATACCCACATCCTTGGATAGTTAGGCTCAACAGAAATTTAGTACTTACATAGCTGAGCACCCCAAAGCTTTATTTGGGTTCATGAGCTCTGGCTCCTGGCTGTTGGCCTGACAACCTCAGGCTCTTGTTTGCTGGTTCTCCACATTCACAGCATCTCAGGACAGCCCACCTGACCACCATATGTGGAAATTGCCCAACTCTGATGGTGTGGGATGGACTCCCACCTAATATCTTCAGGATTCGAATTGTCCACACTGGTAGAGGGAGGGAGAGGCTTGCTAGGTTTACATGGCAGCAAGCACTCCCAGCTGTTCCTGGACAGCTTTTAGAGATCATGTCTTTTGAAAATACAGGGTAGCTATTCTTGATAAGTGCACTGATGTGTTCCCACACCTTAAATAAAACTTCTAGAGAAATGGGCAAAGAAATATGGTTTCCTCAGCAGAGCATAATTAAATTGCTGCTTAGTTCACAATGCTGACTACTGATGTTTGCATCATTTTAGTATTGCTAGACCTTGTACTGCATGTAAGGACAGTTAGCAGAGCAGAGAGAAAAGCAGCAGATGCTAGAAGTGCACAGAGTTAGATGACTCATTTTGGTGTCATGAAGAATCTTTTTTCAGACAACTGAAAAGGGTGGTATTAACAAAAAAAAAACAACAAAAACAAAAAAAAGGCACATCAAATGATTATTAAAGAAATAATATGAAGATTTCAGGAAAGAGTAGCAGCAAAATCAGTGTCTTGCAGTATGCTAAAGCATATGTTTACCTGAAATACAGAGAGACACCAACATACATGAGAGAGACTCCATTCTCCCTCTTCATCCCCACTCCTGCCCCTTTTTTCCTTTAGGATTGGTTACATGTTGAACCAAAAGAAAATGTATTCTAAAATTTCTTAAATCTTTAAAAACTTGTTAATTATCTGCTCAGAGGTAAAAATAAGAAGATATTTAATAACCACATCCTGGAGGCTTTGTGCATATTTTACAGCAGCTTTTCAGTCTAACAAGACTAACTAGAAATATGCACTTGCCATTTCCAAGATATATTCTCACAAGTACCTGATACATGTAAAGTAGAAAGCAAGTCTCATGAGACGAGTACCTCATGCTCTCTTCACATTTACAGTTCTCTTTGCTTCCTTAAAAACAAATGTAATTTGTCTTTTCTCTTTCCATTCCCATTTGTGAATTTGAAACTAAATGGCACTTGTATGGTATCATTCTGTATGGCATAGCTTCATTGATGGAGAGTTATGCATGCAGAAAATGTCAGACTTTCCCCCTGCAGAAACTCTATTCTGCACAAAAGCTACAATAGGTATATAATATATGTGTGCACTTCTGCAAAATCTTATTTGAGAGGTGCATTCGTATGGCATGCGCTAATATAAGTGACAAAAGATTCAGCAATGTCAAGTTCTGTAAACAAACCACTCCAAGGAATTAACATTAACACATAATTGTATGTTTTTCCCATGTCAGACACATCACAAAAAAAAAAGAACTTGAATTGTGATTACAGTAATTAATTTTTCCTCTCCTGTTTGAAGCATGCCAACTTATTAGGGCATTGAGAATGATAGATTCTGGTCTGCCATTTTAGTGCATCTTATATTTACATTTCCATTTGAAGAGTTGTTACCAAAAGATGTTAACAGGATGAGACCTATATACAAACATATATTTAAGTATGACCACTATCTTTATATTAAGACCTGAAGGTCTTTAGTAAAAAAAAAGGAGGGAAGATTAGACAAGAAAAATAAAGCAAAACAGAGATTTTGTCCTCAAAATCAGGTAGGTCTAGAAATCACAGTGCTGAAAAGCAGGATTGTGGGGATGTGTACTAGTTAGAAAAAAGAAAATGTAATTTTTCCATCTGCTGTTAATCTGACCATCTTTGCTTCATTTTTGCTGAATTAACAGTGTGTCCAAGGTGAGTGGGTGGCTGAACTTCCAGTTCTGTGGCATTCTTTTTTTGCTGTTCTGAAGTGGAAATTTCTATGTTTTGACATATAACATAAAGGAAAAAAAAGGTGAAGAAAATAAAAAAAGGGAATAATGGAAAAATACTGATTCATATGATGGGAAACTGTTTCCAAATACTGTTACCAAAAACACATATTCAGGTGCACCAATACAGTGGTTTTATCAATAAGCCCAAGGGGCTCCTTCTTTGCCGCCACCCCCTTTCCCGAGTCTCGCACTCTGCCTGCCTGATCCCATCCGACAGTAGAGCTGATACCACACTAATCCCCACAAGTTTGGGACTAATGAACTAACTGCTGGGCTGCTGCCACGGAGCTTGGTCCCAAACTATACTGTACTTCACACTCGATTTATTCTCCAGATGGCGAGACTGCGCAGCCCTGCCGCGAGGGACCACCTCTTCCACTGGAGTGTAAAAGTGGACGGATGTTGTTTTCTTTGCAGATTTGATAATTCAGAGCTAGAAACTCATGAGGATGGTTAGTTATTAGGTTTAATGGGTGCCAGTGGAGCTGGCAATGTGTGTATTCCCATTTTTAATTTCAGTCTCTGTGTGTTTGGGTAGCAATGGATTTGTCAGCAATGCTGTGTCACCTTTGTCTTCACCAGTTGGTGTAGATGCACGTGGTAATGAGCCTCTTCCTCTGTCCTCCTCAGAATTAAACAGAAGGGGTGCTAAAGTAGCCACCCTGACCAACCTTTTTTTCCCCTCAGTGAGCTTTCCAGCACAAGTTGTAAATTTAGAGTATTTTAATGTGTCACTATTTACCAGGAAACTCTGTTGTCTTTCTCTCTTGATCAGTTTGATAAAGAACACAACTCACATGGGACCCAAGGAGGATACCACCATCCCAAGCTACCTGAGCATGAAATATTTTACTTAATGATATGGCTTATTTCTTTATCAGCTATTCTTTCATGACAAAGTGTTATCTGATGTTGTAGTTCTCATGTGAAGAACAGGGCAAATATTTTTCTCACTGTTCCTTAAAAATTCTGGTTTTCCCATTCTTGGTAGTAAGGATATCATTGTATCAATAACTACTTTTTTTCTCTGTTATAATGTTGAAGTAGTTTACCTAGGTTAGGATTTTAGCTTTTGTGAGAATTCTACAATAAGAAGAGCATCTATGTTTCCCTGCTTAATGAGGCAGAAAGGGATGTCCCTTTTCTCCATGTTTTTAATACATTTGGTCAAAGGTTTTAGTATATATTTTTTTTATTTACCCATGAAATATTTTTGTGGAAACCTTTATGGGAACCTGATACTCCCCACTAAGATCAGTTGGATTTCCTCCATTTTAGGAAGGATAGGCACTGAGTCAGCCCCCTCACAAACTCTGGCTTTGGCAGCCAGGTCACATCAGTTTGTTCCACAATTAAAAACATAAATTGATTCTTGCTGTGGAAGCTATAGTGACTAGAAGTATTATATCGTGGAGAGGAAACGTTTCCATTCCTGGGGTATCTAGGCAGACAGATCTAAAACATAACAGTTCTAAGAAAACGCATAAATTCTCAACCCAACAGATGGCATGGGTGTGTTAACTAACATAGTAACATATTTTCTATTAAAATATGGGAAAAAACAACACCCCCCTCCCCATGTTTGTTGGTTGGTATAAATTCAGTGAAGTTGTTGGTTATTTTTGGGATACATACCAGAGGGCTGCACATTTAGTTTATGTAAATTGATAACAGCAACAGCCTGTTAATAAGTGTTTTGTATGGAAATATACCTAGAAAGACACGATCTGTCTTTTTTGGGAAGGGAGTTTGCAGACTGAGGAGAAAAAGAGATATGAGATGGTCTTGTGCTCATTATTATATTCTGAAAAAAAATCATAACAAATTAGGCTGCAAGTTTGCTGGAGATGTGCCTTCAGCTGGAATTGAGTGCTGCCTTAGAGGATACTTTGGGAAGATCTCTCTTTTGCAAATTGCGTCAGTGTATGCTGAAACGGTGATAATCTGACGTTAATTAGAAGCATAAATTGATTTGGAATGTGTTTTAAAGCTACCCTTCTGCATCATGTCCAGAAACTTTCAGCCCAGCCCTAGAAACCCATTACCCCAGGTCAGAGAAGGAAAACACTGGGGATTTGTATTTCCCGGTATTGGCATCATATGGTTGGGTTTACCTAATTTGGAAGAGCCATTTCAGACAGCCATGCGCTGGAGCTGTCTTCCAGCTGGACATGCTTGTACTAAACTGCCTGCATCTTTATGTGACTTTCCTAAAGGTCCCAGACAGAGTCCATTCACAGCAGTTCAAATGTTTTGGGTTGCATTTTCCAGAGATTACCTCTGAACGCGCCCCTTGATCGCAGCCCAGGGATGCATACATGGGTGCCTTGTTCCTGTCTGTCCGATTAACGGGCATATGCTCCCAGCCTTTCGAGAGCATGGCTAGTAGCCCCAAGCTGAAGGCTATTCACTTCAGATTTCATTAACTTTCTGCTTCATTATTCCTTCCTTTTAACCAGTTAGAGCCACCAATTGCTTTTCTCTAAACTTACCCTAATTATCAGGGGTCTCAGCCCTGTAAATCAGTACACTGCAGAGCTGTCTTAACTGGCCTGGGAGACCCTGTTCTCATAGGTCCTGACAACTGTAAGCTACTGTTCCCTCACACTGTTTAACTCAGACCACATTGGGAAACCGCCTCTGCCCCTCTTGCTGGCAGAGGTTTGCATCCGTCTGGTTTAAATCTACTGTCATGTGCTCTCTTCCTAATTTGTATTAGCCTGGATATTAACTTTGATGATGGGGTTTTTTTTGTTTTTTCTCCTTGAGTTTGCCGGTTTTCTTGAAAAGCATTTCTATTCAGCAACTGCATATTGTTAAAGTCATTCCTCAGCCTCCATGAGTCAGGAGCTTTAAAGTTTTATTAGCCCCATAAAAACTCTTCACAAATGAAATGACTTTTGATAAGTGTGCATTTTGACAATGCAAATTTGTTAGGGGCTGTTGGTGAGTGGAAGGAATTTGGGGTTGAAACTTCAGCTGGCAGGAAGCAGGGAGCCCAGCACCTTCCTTCGACCCCTACCCCCTTCTCCAAGCCAAGATACGCATTTCATTTCAGAAAAGCATGCCAGTATTCTTCATGCAAATCAACTATTAAACAGATTTGTGAATGTAAATTCACAAAAATAGCAAATGACCAGGGTAAGTGTGTGTCTTTGGAGATTTTATTTTGTGCCAACAGAATACCCTTTTATGTGGTCTAAGAAAAACCTTAGAGTTATTTCAGCGTTGTTTGTATATGCAAGTTGTGAATTCTATTACTGCCTTTAATGCACTTTGAATA
The DNA here is from genome assembly GCA_013397375.1 of Toxostoma redivivum. Classification (NCBI taxonomy): domain Eukaryota; kingdom Metazoa; phylum Chordata; class Aves; order Passeriformes; family Mimidae; genus Toxostoma; species Toxostoma redivivum. The sequence continues at coordinate 59,933 of VXBI01012143.1, forward strand.
CATGGAGTAAAGGAAAACCAAAGAAGTATATATACATCTGAAATTTTTGATGTTCAGTTAATATAGAGCTAAATTACAAAAATTAATTGTTTTATGCAAATTTAAGAATATTCCATTTTTGAGAGAGCAGACAGTTAGTACAACACATTATGTTAGCATAAAGATTTGTGTTTGTTACACATGTTCAGCACTAGCAGACACAACAGTCTTGTTTTTCGCAAGTGGTAGAAACTCCATGCATTGAATTTGCCAGTTATAAAGAAACAGTAAAGAAGAAGGTAAAATTGTTAGGTTTTGGTGTTGACTTCTTTAATAAAGTCCAAGAGTGACAGACATTTTGGGGACACCATTATACATTATACTCTATAGCTTTTCCCATGTCATTTCAACAAGTTTTTTTCTCAGTGCATTTTTCTGTCAATAGAAAATGTGCTTTCTTTTTCTTTTCTTGTGTATTGGAACTCATATATTTTGTAGAGAGAAGCAAGACTGACCATCGTGAAAATGCTTGAAGAGTTTGACTTTGGCCATGCTGAAAAGTGTGTCAGGATAAACTCTGTGTCCAGTGGCCTTGCAGAAGAAGATTTAGAGGTGCTTTTGCAGTCCAAGACCCTTCCTTCAAGCATGATGCTGCCAAAGGTTGAAAATGTTGAGGAAATAAGATGGGTGAGTACCAACAACACAGTAGCTTCTGACTGAAGCTGTTGGGCCAAGTTCACAAAGGCACAGAGATGAATGACTGTGAAATAAGAGGAAGGCTGCAAATACCACATGATGTTGCTTGGCTGAGGTAATTGGAAAGTGCATCCACTTAAATGTGTGCATGATGTGCTGTATAAAAAGTATATATGGAACACATTTATGAAGAAAACCAGGTGTATTTCTCCTATGGCTGACAAAGAACCAATATTGCTGTCAGAATATATTATCAAAAGTAGAAGGGTAAGTGCCTGACTCTTCTCAGACTACCCTAACAAGCAAAATTATTGTCTGTCCAAGAGCCTTAGTTATATGCATTGGAAGCAGGAGATGGGAAACCATGTTAGCAACATATGAAAAAATGGGTTGGGGGGAAGGTCACTCCTTGGGGCAACTGGGGGAACAAACAGGAAGCTTTTAACTAGTGTTTTTAATTAGCACAGATATTATTTCCTGAACAGTTCTCTACTTCTTCCTTTTTAATTGCTGACAGGTGTGTTTGTGTTTCACAACTGACTTTTCAGCCAATAAAAACCTGAAATGTAAATGGTTGGCATGTCAAATTACTTAAGAAAACTTTGAAATAGGCCTAATTATGCTATAATTGTTTTAATTGTCAAAAAAGAGGGATGCTTGTTTGGATATACCATTATTGCTGTAACACACCAGTAAAGAAATAATGCTTAATTACTCACTTCATATTTTTGCAAACCGCTAGCTGAGCAACTAGCACGCATGCAAGCTGTGATGAAAGGCAGGCAGGCAGGCATATTAGGATCTATTTTAATCTTAGCATCTAACCTTGATCAAACCATTGAGAAGAGCCTGGGCACACAATGGAGCACAGCCCCAGACGTTGGGTTTGTGACAGGGCCCATCCGTTCTGTGGCGCTGCCCCTTCGGCCTCCACCACTGGCCATGGAAGGTTCGCCATCCCCTTCCACCAACGGGTAATTAAATTAACCAGAGTGCATCTCTCAGGGTTTACAGCCATGGAAGTGTTAGACGTAGCTTATCAGTGATGAATATTCATGATACCAAAATGGCAGAGCCCTTGCTGCCACCAAGTAGGTTTTGCAGGGAGATGGGATGCAAGGGCTCTTTGTCCCCTCATCCTCTTCCACTTTGTCTCTCGCTAACTTTTATTTCCATCATGGAAAGCAAGCCAGCCCCAGAAGCTTCTGCCTTATTGTCCTTCTTTTGCTTCGCTCTCCCTTTGCCCAACCTTTGCACACAAAGAACATACTCTGCCTAACGCCGCTGCCTTCTTTTCCCAATCCTCCAAAAATTTGGTCCAGCATGAATTTTCAGCCTCCCAGAAGCTGTTTCTTTCCCCCCACGCACACCCACTCCCCCCCTTCATTTTTATTTATGTGCAGCAGAAAACCTGGAGGCTGATGCACAACTAAAAGATGGGCTTACTTGTTTTCTTTTGTGTGAGAATCTCTTGCTTTCCTTTTGTCCCTAGTGTGGGTACTTGTTTGACTGGCATGGCTTATTGGACTATAACAAGCGTAACTCTCCCTCCTTTGTGGCGGGACAATTCTCCCACAAATCCCGACCAGTGTGCATTCTTCCCGACACACTATTGGGTGTGCACTGGAATTGAAAGAATTGCTGAGGCCTTGCTACTTCATCCCCTCCCCAAGCTTTGTGGTTTTTTTTTTCTCCCCCCTTCTTTTTTTTTTTTCCTTTCTCCCTGAAATGAACACTTTACCGGGCCGGAAACATTTAATCGTCCCCTTTTGAAAAAAAAAAATTAATTGAAACTTCTCCACTCGTTACCTTTTGTATGGGTGCTTATTGCAAATCTTTTACAAGGGAGAGGAAGGGAGGCAATATTTAATTAAATGTGCTTTTTTTTTTTGCTTTACCTTCAAAAACAAAAAAAAGATAGCAAGAATTCCAGGAGTGTGACTTTTAAAATATTTTAAAATAAAAAAATACTCTGCTCTTTAACTTGCACCTAAATATGCACACAGTAGCAATTTTTACTTGTTTTTTCCTCTTAAAAAATAAAAACCAGATAGGAGTCTTAAGAAGATATGCTGATACCATTATATTACCTATTTTCTTCATTTGCCTGGGTGAACTTTACTGTTTACTGTCACTGTAGTAACCTGCCATACTGTACGGAGTGAATTGAATTGACTTTTTTCCTCCTTGCATATTTTTGAGTGGAATTCTCTTCATTAAAGAAAAGTTACCAAGAGGGCCATAGTGATGAAGCAGAGCAGAGATGGGAGGGCAGAATTCTTCATCAGAGAAAGCTGCGATTTATTTTGGCCTAATTGTAAAGTTACTGCAAATTGCTGGAAAGCTTTTTTTTTTTTTCCAAGATCTGGGTGATTAGATTTTCCTTCTTTTGGGGAGGGGTGGGGGGGGGAAGCTAAAAGGGGAAATAACACCTCTAATCCAGCTTCTGGTAAATAGGCTGCCAGCTTTTAAAATGAGTTTCCTTTCTATTAGTCAGAATATTATGCTAAGCCTTAAGCATTAGTTTTTTATGTTGCCATAGCAGCCTTATTCCTGCAGGGTTGTGACCTGCGATGATTACAGTACAAAGCTTATAGGGTCTTGAAACCCCCTTTGAAGATGAAAAGTCTTTGATGGTTTATATTTATGCAAATCTCTTAGATATGATTTACCCAACTGAGACTGAATGGAGAGATGATTAAAATTCCCTTTCCTTTGATATCCATTAATAGTTGAATATTCCTTAAATTTAAAATATATGCATATGTGATTTTTGTCTTTATTTACTAACATTTTTGCAGTACCTGCAATATGTTTATCTTGACGCAAATTACTCGATCTGGACAGACATAATACATTTACAATATAGGGCTGAAGGTTTTTCCCCTTTTTTTTTTTTCCTTTTGAAAGGGGAAAAATCTGTGCAAGAGCTTTTGTATGTTTCCAGATGATAGATTTTGGAATTTGGGCTACCCCACTGGCAGCTCAGAGCTAGCTGTGAACTGGTCTCATGGAAAAAATTGGCAAGCTTTGGTCTTCAAAGAATTAAACTTCCTTTTTAAGGCCTTCCTAGGTAAGCTAAAAAATTATGAAGAAAAGCCTATTGAACAAAAGGGTAACGGTGCCGTAATGAATAATACGGATGCCACTTAGAAGGCTGGGGAGCGCTTCCAGTGATGGCAGTGCTGGACCTGAAACAAAACCGGACCTCAGGTACAGCAGCACTTCATTGTTTTCCAGAGTCCACGGATTTGCATTTCACTAAGCCAGGGTGAGAGGTGCTAAGCTTGGATTTTTTTTTTTTTTTCCTTGCAAACCAGCCTCTAAATTTAGAAATGTATGGGAATGCTGTAGTTTCAAATCACAGGCCTTGTTAAAAGCTGTTTTAATTTTTTTAGTTATCAGGTTTTGGGGTGGGGAGGGGCGTTTGTTGCAGTCAGGTGAATATTTGCCATGTTGTGTATACATGTAGACTGTTCTTTCTTTTTTCCCTCTGATAGCTCATTCTGTCTAGTTTTAGTTTTCAGACAAATTCTTACATCACCTAAAAGGCCGAACACTAGTAGAACCAATGAATTTTATCCCCTTTGTGGAAACTGCAATGGGCTTGCTCAATTTTAAGGTAAGAAAGTCTTGAAGTGTTCATATTTTGCTGTCTCAGCAAACTAGGATAAGCAGAATACTCCTAAGTATCCCCATAATTTCACCAAGAAAAAGAGGTTAAAAAATCCAAAACTTATTGTTCAATCCCCGAAAGCATTTGCACATTGAACTCTGATGTTTGTATCGTAAAGGCCTTAATAAATTCAAAATATTCCAGTGACAGAACAGTTCCAGACAGTCCACACCAAATAACAAAACCTCTCTTCATTCCTGTTATTCTTTTGAACATACTTGGAATGGAAATGGGCCTCTCCAAAGATTTGGAATACTCAGTGTTGCAGGCTATTTAGTAGCTGTCGGATGCAACTTTTGTATGCCACTTAGCTTGAAATAAGAGTTAGTCATCATTTCACTGTTGCTAAACTTGCATCTTTATAATGGTTTCTACTAATAACATTACAACCAAATTCTGTTATCATTTCTTTGTGTGTATGATGGAGTGTTTAATGCTAAGATTAGAAACAGAACTAACTTTGAATATACTTCAAGAACATGCTCGTTTTTTAGGGTCATTTTAGACCAAATCTAATTTATAAATTTCATTTTAATATAAGTCACTCTCCAAACCTTACTAGAGTCCAGGTTTTTCAGAAAGGCAAGGCAACATGGTAATGAAATGGAAGAACTCGTGCATGCACAAGGAATTCTGCATTCCCCTCCCAAGCTCTAAGGGAAAAGTTTCAGACCAGCTGAGGACACAGATCAGAAGTACCTCCAGAAGTACCTCACAGGCAGCCAGATCGTTTGATACAGCCATTTATCTTCCAGCACACACTAACCTATCTGCAAGCACGATAAAGCAGTAACCAAATGGACACGCAAACCAGTGTGCAAACACAGAATTAGATCATATATTAAACCATTGAGGTTTTTCTTCACCTAAAGTATTTTATAGCGGAGGTTTAATGTTGCAGTTGCTGATGCAGGCATAAGAGTTCCCTTTTAAAGCACATTCTTTTAAAGAATAATTCTGTGTCCTACCAGCTGCCATATAACACCCATTAGTAGAGCTGGTAATTACATGTCTGTCTCCATGTACCTTAGCCTTGTAAGATATTAATATTATCCAAACATCAATATGAAATAGTAATACTTCTCTCCTTATAAAAAAAGCTACAGCAGCAAAATTTTTTACTTTTATTTTAATGCTTTTCTGCAGCACTTGTTGCATTTTTAACTTTCTCAGCTTATTTTTAGTTATATGTACCTGGGGACTTTAAATTGGCAATCCTTCTATCCTGTAAGGAATTTAAAATAATTGTAAACCATTCATATTATTTATTTCATAAAAGAGATTCCGATTTTTATTTCTGTTTCTCATGCAAATATATTGCATGTCAAACTAATAAAATTTAATACTTTTTGTTTGTTTTTACACAATATTTGCCAAATATTTTGTTTCATATTGCTACATAAATAGCTGAAGTAGTGGTCACAGTAACACCTGGAGCATAATGCAAATCAGAAGGTGGGGAACCTGTTATTGATGTCCTGTATTTGTTAGCTGGGTGCTTAGGGAAAACAAAATACTTTTTTCTCTTTCACTGAGTCATTTTTTAAAGCACTGTGCATTGTTAAGCATCTACAGTGTCTTTGCTTAATAAGAGAAATATTCTCAGAAGGATTCTGGTAACACTGAGTTGCTGTAATATCCTCTGTAGTCTCCCTGCATCCTGCTTTTCTGTAGACATTAATACTCTGTTCTCATTTGAAGGCTGTCTGTGAAGAAGCATTGAGAACAGGATCCCAGGCTGGCTTTCATTTGGATGCAGTTGTCTTTGGAGGAGAGGATTTCCGTGCCAGCATAGGTTGTTACTTGTCTCTTTACTATAAATGTTTGTGCATGGCATTTGCATTGTAGAAGCCTGTGAAATTTCTGGCAGCAATAATTAAAGTAATGACACTTGAGTCTGCATTTTATGCTTTCCTTTTTCTCCTTAATTACTTTTCAGTGCAGAATGTACTACTGGCAATTTAAAACATGGTCCTAGTGTTACAGGGCCCTGAGACTTTCTTGTGCTTCTTGCCAGTCAGTACCAAAAGTCAGTGAAAAAAGCAAACAAACAAACAAAAAAATCACACCCTGTTGAGTCACTGAAATTATTTTAAAATATTGTATCCATAAACAACATTCATATGCTTTTTAGAACTACGTTTGAAAGTCCTAAAATTCTGGTGTCCGCTTCACCACTTCTTTACATACAACTATCACTCAGGCTTTTGACATCAAGCACAAATACTCTCCTGCTACATTTTGCTTTCATAAACTTATTTTTAAGATGTCACATGTCAATTCAGCCACATATTCACATGAAAGCACTATTAGTCTTCCTAAAAAATAAAAAATGCTTCACCTTTTCTTTTATGACAGGGCACTTAACTTCTGATTTAAAGATAAAAGATAAAAGCACAGAGCTGTGAACTTCTGTATTAAAAATACGTATGTTAATGTAAAAATCAGTATTGCTTGACTAAAATATTCCTTACTGGCTGAAAAATCTGTACCTAAATAGCTACCTTATGGTTATTATTGTTATTATTTTTTTTCCTACTAGCCTTCACATGAGTATGTTGCTTAGCTGGTAGCCTGTGAGCGCATGAAGTCTCATGAATACTTTTGCTTCTTCTCAGAAGTCATCTACCACCAATTTTTTATTCAAATACTAAAGCTTAAATATTCAGCTTAGGACATCAGTTGTGACAAGAATCAGAACCAAGGAAAGTGCAATTCTATTCTCAGTGTGAATTTTTTAACCATTTAGTTGGACCCAGTATATCAATTTGTGTAAAGCTTCTCTTGCTGTAATGCTTCTCACTGTACATGCAATAAATAGTAAAATCAAATTATTACTTTCATTTTATCCAAGTCAGCAGTCCTTACCAGACAAAGCTTCCACTGACTTCAGGCTTTCAACTTCTGATTTAAACGAAATCAAAAATCTGAATTTATAAGCTAGTGTTTAAAGGGATCTTATTTTTTATTTCTGCTAATGCAGCTTTCTTTTTTTCCTCAGAATAGTATACTTTTGACTCTATAGTATACCTTACACCCGTCTTCTATTTTCTAAATCAGTTAAATAGAATCTCAACTTTTCCCTTTTTTTAACATAAGAAATATTTAAACAGAAAGGTTCTTGACAGCTTTTCTTTGTTCTTGTTTTTTTCTTAGGTGCAACAAGCAGTAAGGAAACTCATGATATTCTATATGCCAGGCAAAAAATAATAGTCACAGCAAAGGCATTTGGCCTTCAAGCAATAGACCTTGTTTACATTGATTTCCATGATGAAGATGGGCTCCGCAGGCAGTCGAGGGAAGGTGCCTCGATGGGATTCACTGGTACGACTCTCTGCTGATGTCTCAAAAGAGCGCGGATCTTGCTCGGCTTAAATATGTCGCTGTGTTTACTGTCACTCAGACAAATAACTTGACTTTTTGTTTCAGGTCATTTATTGAAAAGCTCATTGATATCACGCTCTTCTATGTTTATCATGATCTTTAAAACTGCAGCTGGAAATTTTGCCTGAAAAGTCACAGGCTGCTTTTTAAAACTGCATGCCATGAAGCGTGTGACTGGTTTTGAAGAGAAGTTGGGGTAGAGGCTGTGCAGTTATTCTTCCCTTCAGAGAGCACGGGAGAGGCAATACTGTACTCTGCAATGGCTCGTCCACAACTGGAGCCCTTTCTCTTTGTTTGAACAACAGCAGCAGTTAAAAAATATTTTTAGGTGAAAAAATTGAGAAGTAAATCCCATATGCTAACTGCTAGGGGAAAGTTATTTCCTTATAGTTTTCTTTGGTTTGTTTTTCATCTCCTGGCTTTACCCCCAGTAAGTGCTGGTGACACCTATGGGTATTGGCAGACAGCAAGAGCAGCAGGCTCCTTGCCCCACAGTCCTGCAATGCAGCCTGTTACCCTGTGATTGGTGTACCAGGTCACTCGGACACTTCGTTGGGACAGTGCAGCCACCAAAGAATGGGGGATTGCAGTAGAAATCAGCCATTTGACACATGCATTAGAGAATTCTAACACACAGGACGAACATTACATTCTTTTTCTCTGACCACCATCCAGGATACACATATGAGAATAGTACATCCCTTAGATTTCTTCGATTCCAAAAGCATGAGTCCTAGCAATGCTACCTAGCAAACTCTGGTTTTACAGTTAGCTGCATATGATACCTTAAAACACCAAACAAAAAAATAAGCGCAATTTTAAGTGACCTTGGCATGCCAGTGAAAGAACAGTAATCGATGCTTTTTGGCACAAACTCTGCTTTACAGTCTGTTAAGCTTTGACATTTGCAAACCCAAATCTTGTTTTGGAGGTGAAATGGTTAGCTCCTCACAGCTATATTATCCACGGCCCTGTGGACTTCCACCCCTCACTCAGCTGCCTTTGAAGTTGGGAAAATAATAGAGCTGCTGAATGGTAGCACCTGCTGACGGCTACCTAGTCTCAACCAATATTTCCTAGCTTTAGGAAAGGCTTGATTTTTGAAAAAACATAAACATCTGAACCTCCTGTTGACAGAAGATGGAGTTGCAGGTGCCTAGCACCTTTGAGAGCACTCTTTTTGAACGCTTAATGTGCATTTAAATGCTTAACTGAGGCTTCCAATTTAGGAAATTTAGAAATGCTCAGCATAACCAATGCTGATGGTGATTTGGACTCCACTGACTTTATGGTGGAAGTTGTCTGACCTTAGAACAGGGTCCAGACAGAAGACAAATAAAAAGGTCACGTAGCAATTTAGGGTGTAAAATTGCTTTCTGTCTTGGCTGTGCATGTGTCATACTTGCCTTTCCATACAAGGATTAAGGTCTGTGAAAAGTACAGATTTTATTAAGGTGCACTCATAGTACCTGCCCTTTGCCTCCTGCCTTTCTGCAGCTATCATCAACACATTTCCAAAATTCAGCAAACAACCTGACAATTAGTCCAACTGTAATTCGAGGTGGGGCAATACTGACTACTGATTTAGTGGGAAGAAAAAAAATTAAAATCTGTTTAAATTAAAACAAAACAGCATTTTTCCTTCTGCAAAAGAAAAAAAAATATATATTTTAAGGCAATCTAAAATATTTTACTTGTTCTTTGTTTTTTTGCTCTCAGTTTATCTAATATTTTTATAATCTTTCCTGCTTATTTTGATTGAAATAAAATCTAATTTCAAAACTGATAGCAAAATCATGTTTTTCCAAACCTATACAAGTGGGTTTTTTCCAAATCTATATAAGTGAAACATTTTAACATTTCCAATTTCACATTCAAATTACAAATGGGCCTTAGCTTAATCGATGACCCTTTATAAAGTAGAACTATGCATATTGTATTTGTCACTGACAGTTCTCCGATAATGTGAAAGTACTGAAATGTCACCTTAATAGCAACTTCAAAATGTGCAATTCTTCTAATTTTTAAATATAAGATCCCTTCCTGCTACTTTTCAAATAAAGAACCAAAATCATTGAAATCAACAGAACTAAAATGAGCTGAGTCTTGCAAATTGCTCTCATAGCTGGAGAACACTCACTTATTTGCATGAACAGGGCTGAACTCACCACCCTCCAAAGCAATGCAAATCCAAAATATTAAGCAAACTTATATGTTCTTAAATGTTCCCATATTAGGCCAGTAAAATTGCCATTAATGTAATCAAATGGCTTTCCTCGAGATTAAACAAACAAAATAATATAATGAAGAATTTACCAGGTATTTAAATATTATTGCAAACCTCACTGCTTATTGCAGCCAAGTTTTCTTTTCCAATTATCTTAAAATCAGCCTGGTTTTCCTTCAGTAAGTGTATAAACATAAAATCAAATGTTTTCAAATATAATCCAGCCAAATTAATAGTCCTTTCATATACATTTTTATAAAAATGTATATATTTATATATCCATAGACATCCATTGAGATGTTTTACACTACCTGTGGACTTTAAAACACTGTGTTGCCTATATAAATGGGCATAGGTTTTAGGAATGTTTATGTAAAAATTAGGTAAACCTTGCCATAAGCTTTAACAGCTGACTTAGTCATTATAAAAGTCCTGTACTACATGCTGAGAAAGCAGATATAAACAAGAAACAGTCTAGGTGTCCTCTCTTTTTCAGTCTTTTGTAGAAGACTAAAATGACACCATCACACAGTTACCTAAAAGACTTGACAAGTATTGATTTAAAACACAATATATCAAGTGGTACTGTAAAAAGGATTTCGTGGTCATAAATTTTAATGTCTTCCAATTTTGCACTCTCTCAGTAGCTTGTCAGTAACAACAATTCTGTTTAAAATATTTACTTCATTTCTGTGTGGCATTATGTCTGTTATATAGTTATTTGGATAAATAGTCTGTGACAAAAATCAACCAAGTGCTATAAATCAAAAGTTAGATTATATTCTCCCTAAATTGTTCAGTAGTTTTAATGATTAAAAGCATAGTTTACTACTATAGATATCGCTATCAAACGCAAGCATTTTTACAGAAATGTTTTACACTTTAAAAAATTATATTTTTTTTTTAATTTTGTTGTAATTAGAGATTGACTTCAAATATAATTTAAAATATACTCAACATTTTTTTCAAAAAGTTAAGCTCCTTAGGATTTTTCAAGAAATTGTTGTAGACACTTCAATTTTGCAGTTAATGCTTTAGCTATGGAGAATTTGTTGTATTACAAATAAGGAACATTATCAGCTTATTAATTATGACGTTTTATTAAAATTACTATAAAACCTCTGAGTAGACATAAGATAAAACACATTAGTTTAAAAAAATTATTTGTGTCATTTCTTTCAAAAATTATAGCTCTTAAGGGGTTTAAGCTTTTACCTATATTTAAGGTATTTTGAAAATAGTTGTGATATTGAAATTTCAAAATAATATTTGCATGCCTGTAGAATCATAAACTAAACGTTGTTAAACAAGAAATAAAATTGAGCTACTTATGGTTTTTTAGCAAAGGAACGTAGCAACACTAAAGGACTACTATTTCTTTGCTCATTTAATTAAGTAGAGGTTCTTTGTACTCCAGTTATCACTCTGACCCACTGCAGTCTGATGAAAGTAATCCCAGGGATTTTTGCAGTGGTTATTTCATTGAAAATAGGTGTATTCCTGCACTCATGCGTGAGCCTTCTCAGATCCAGTGATGGGCTGATCCCTAAAGTACAGCTGGCTTCGTGTCAGTGAGAACACGGGAGCAGACCCCGTTGTGCAGGAAACGTCCTTAGGTCCTGACACTTCCAAATTTTGCTGGCAAAGTGCAGAAACCTCGCTCGCGCAAGAGGCTGCGGCGGCGGCAGGGCTGTGGGACCCTCGGTCTGCAGGGCACTGCTCACTTACTGGCAGGTTTGCAGGATCAGGCTCATCCCTCTAACTAGTTTTGTTGTCTGGCACCGAGGAGAGTCATTTATTCCGAAGGAAGCTGGGAATTACGGTAGCCTCTCTTTATTAATACGCCTTAAAAGCAAACCACAGAAATCACACCGGTCTGTGAAATTCCCATAGAAATGGACTAATAACGTCAAACGCTGCACTTTTTAAAGTGTCAAACAAATTAGACATGTATTTGTTTTAAGGTAGCTAAATTCAATCACAGATTAAAATGGATTATGTGGCTGTCTATTCACATTTGAAAATCTCTAGTGAAAAAGACAACATCTATTTTTATTTTCTTAACTTATGTTTATACAAGAAAGGATTAAAAAAACTGCTTCATAAAACCTCAGGGCACTGCTGGTGGTTGTTTGCTATACCAGTGACTAAATAAATATTGCAGACTACCTGCAACTACCAATAATTGCAGCAACAACAGTTTAAACAACATCGAGGATTATATGATGCTAAGCCAATACTGAGAATTTAGGGAATGATCCTTAGGGTACTGGTAACTTTTCAGCCCTGCAGATCTTTTACCATCTTCTTCAGATTTCATTTTCTGAACACACATTAATGCAACTTATTTAAGAGTGGCTGAAGCTGTTATTTATATAGTCAAATTCAGAGATGCATTATACTTAATTGTTATTGACTGCCCAAGGCAAAATAATTGCACCTGAAAAACGACTGAGAGAAGATGTATGGATCAAAACGGGGAGGGAAGAGAAAGAATTATGGGTTCTTTTAAACTATACTGAATGCAAGTATAGCACAAGGTATTCTTACTCTTAAAATAATCTGTCCAAAAGCTGTCTGCCTGTTTTCCAGTTTTAAAAATAAAAGAAACCAGGTAAAATAATTAGTTAGAGAGCAAGAAAGTCTGCAAGGCATATAAGAGCCTCAAGTGGTTGGAACATTTTGCTTGAACATCTGTTTGTCGATGCATGATTCTGGTGTTATTAATCTTCTTTGTAGGTAAGCAGGTGATTCACCCCAACCAAATTGCTGTTGTCCAGGAACAGTTCTCTCCAAGCCCTGAAAAAATGAAGTGGGCACAAGAACTGATTTCTGCTTTTGAAGAGCATCAGCGATTAGGCAAGGTAAATATTTTGTTAATATGCCATAGTGGAACCAAATTTGAATAATATTTAAGATTTAGAAAGGTCGGTGATGGCTCCTTGTTTTTATCTTACAAAGTGTGCTGTAACTAAGATTATTGCTTGTGAAATCTGTTTCTGGATAGTGTATATTATAAATTTATCACTTCCCAATATATTTAGAAATAGAATGGCTATCTTTTCCTTCCTCCCCATTTTAACTTTAATTCTTTGATTACACAGCTGCAGGTATCTACAGCATCGGAGAATTAAAACTTCTTCTCCATTATGCCGCAGAATCACAGTGTTACTGTCAGAGGAAAATATTTGCAACCAAAAGTCAGGTAGCCTGGCAGAGGACTTAGACTGCTTGCACAGACATCATTTATGGAAAGAAATAAATGGATTAGGAAGCCTTCAGTTTCTAAAAAAATCTCTATGTTGTTAGACCTGTTTCACTTTTGGGGGTGTGATCCCTCAAACATGCCCAGTAGTAACTGAATGTACTTTTGAGTGAAACTGCTTGCAGATTGTGGTTCTTAATCATTAAAAATGGGAATGTTTTATGTGCATTTGTACCAATTGCTGGACATGAATTTTGGATAGAGGAGAAAGCAAATTAACACTAGAATATGATTGTTCCTAATTTAGTGCATCATTGAGTCTCACGTTTCCTGCTCTGTGGGTTTCTGCTATGTAAATATTGCGGTGGTGATGCACAATCTGTCTCTACTTTGTTCCAGTAATACTTAAATTAGGGGTCGCCTGAAGGAAGATTTTATGCTAGTTGCGGCATTGTCAGTTAATTATCTTAAAGGTTATTTGCTATAATCCAGTTTGCCTCTTTTTGAAAGAAAAAAAAAGTTGCAGCCAAACATGTTTATCTTAGTCTCAGCCAAGCCTGGGCTAGTTAAAAAGGAAAAGTTACAATGTCAGAATGGGGAGTGCAGATGAGTGGGAATGGTTCACACGTGCTTGTGTGGCATTCAAGTAGGAGACAAATCCCTCCGGTTGAGAAGTTCATCTATAAGACTGTGCAGAGAGTCTCACTTTCACTGGTGTCATATAAATGTTTTCGGCACATTTTTTTCCACTTTCTAGTGGATTGGAAAAAATTGGGATGTCTGCCTTCCCTGTTCCCCTGCATTTCTGGTACTCTGGATGTTGTACATTAAAAAAGCTGCAAAGGTCAAAACAGAAATTATGCTTTCTTTTCAGATTTAAAGTGTGACAAGATATTTGCTATTGCTCTGCCCTTCTCCTATGCTGGTCTATTGCATCCCTTTTGTGGTACCTGGCTGTTTTCAGTACAGCCATGACTATGCTGTCCAGAGCAGTGATTTCAGGGTCACTGTTAGGATGTTGTATGCCTGGATCTCTTTGTTCTCTCCCCCTCAATTTTGAAATGTCGCTCTCTTCATGCAAACAATATAGAAATAGAAAATATGTGACTGGTTTTGCCTATTATTCCAATTTACAAGGCTTGGCTCCCTTACAAAAGGCATCATTACAAACATACTGCTGGTGCAAATGTGTAGGCAGGTACATGCAGCAGGAAAAAAGTCAAATTACTTACTCAGCCAAATATTTTTTATGATGTGTTTAATACTATTCATTCAGCTGAGTTTAGTGTCAGAAACTCATCTAAGGAACACCCCTGTCATATGAGCAGTTGACTAGGAGACTGGACCAAATTTAACTCTAGTCCCAGTATCACACAATCATTAAGTCAAACATGTCTAATATTGAATAATTTAATGTTAGGCAAGCATTACTCTTTAGATTTGTTTTGAAGCTGCTATTTTACTGACATAATGCTGAGGTTTTCTGTTTATATCAGCCATTCAGGGGGGGTTTATTTGGGTTTGGGGTTTTTTTTTTCTCTTCATAAATGCTTTTTAAAAATGTTATAAGCTTCTGTAATCAGCTGCAAGAGCAAATTTGCTGAGAGTTTGTGGTGCAGGCTATTTTTTTTACCAACCAGGTTGCATGCTTCATGTATTTTTGCATGTAGCCATCTATCAATAAAAAAGGACTGGCAGGTTAATATGTGAACTTCTGGATCTCGTAACACTGTCTCATTACTGGATTTTATAACAAAATTGGAAAAATAGTTCTCCATGTAATGCTGGAAACTCATTAACTGAGTTTCTAATTTGCTATTATGACTGCGTCAGTGAGAAGAGCTTGGACAGTCTGATTACTTAATTTTTTTCCAAAGCAAACATATCTCACTGAGGGATCCTCTTGCTCCACATCCTAACGACATGCTAAAATGTGAGTAATAACTCTTCCCCTACCACCTCCTGGCAAATGCTCCACACAGCGGTTTCAGTAATCCTCGTGTCCTAATGAAACACCTCTTCTGTTTTCCTTTCCCTTTTATTATATTAAAGTGTTCATGTCAGTAAGGCTAAAAATATAGCTGTGGTTAATATGGTTGAGACTTGCATGGCTTTACCATGTTATTAATCAAAGTTGAAAGCCTGGAAAAAATAAATGTGAGGGATTTGTGCAGCTGTTTGTGTGGTAGATAAGTTACTGTTCTGCAGTCTCTGGGATCACAGTTTGCTATTAATTTGGTTTAAAGTTTGATGCCCTTAGTTAAAAATATTTTATATTAAAATACAGTAATAAGCTTTTATAATATATTCTGATTTGAGACCTATAATTACCATAATAATATTCTTTTGAAAGAAGGCTGAACCAGGCTACTTCATCCTGGACGCTGAAATGCTTTGACATAGTAGCCCCCAAATGTGAGTACTGAGGTCAGGAAAAATTAGGATCTCAGATGAGCAGTGTAGAACTAGAGATGCTGTGGCAGTGTCCAAACAGAAGGAAATTAGAGAGCTAACCAGCTAGCCAGAGGTATTTGGGCTTGCCTTACGGACATAGTCCTGTTTGAAGGGCTGCTTTGGTTTGGTTTCTAGGTTGTTTTGTGTGGGGGGCTATTTTTTACATTTCTAATCCAACTAAAAATGGCATATCTAGGAAATAAATGGTAATGTTGTATTTTGAACAAGTAGAAACAAACATTGAAAAAATACATTTTGTACTTTATTCAGCTATTTATTAAGTGTTCTCTTTTGTCTAAAACTTTGAGATCTAAAACTGGAAAGTGCTTAAAAAGAAAAGTGCTGTTTCCAGGTAATTTCAATATTTTTCCAGTAGAACTGCATTAGTAGGCGATATGATTTTCAAAATTAAAATATTCATCCTAAAGAAAGCAGAAAAAGTGGAAAATCTAAATATAAGATAGATGTCAGTGTGCTCAAAAATAAAAAAAAGAAAGGTGATAAACATGATTCCAGTAGTCTAAAGGACAATTTCTGTTAGAAATTTCTAAAGCATTTGTACTACATTAAACAGGGAAGTGATCTTATAAATACAGATTAACTGAATCTAAGGGGGTACAGTTAGTGGGAGAAGTTTGAGCCTATTTTAAGATTTCTAACAATGAGGGCATAATAGCTTTTACTATTTAGGCAGCTCCTGAGTTTTACATTACCAGTACACTGGATACAGGACTGTATCTATTCTGTAAGTAGTTAGTGTTTATATATGACAAAAATGTAAGACATTGAAAATGCATTTTTAAGCCATTCAATGTGTAAATATGTCAGGTACAATATCATTATTGAATATACTCCCAAATTGCCTTACTTTTAAATAAAATTCAAACATAAGGAAAAGCAGAAGAATAAAGTAAAAAGTTGATTACACATTTATCTCACATATTAATTGACAAATGCTTCCAAAGCACCCACATATTAAACTAGCGAATAACTAAATTCTGCTGCCAAGGTCACTTGTCGGGTAAGGATTGATTAGAGTTAAGGTAAGTGTATCACAAACCCAAGTTGTAATATGGGTTGAATATTTCAATCCCATAGAGCAAATCTAAAGAAATATTTGTACGTGCCACATACAAATGCACACAGTGCTTCTAAGAAGACCTTCAGCATATATTTCTTGCATTATATTCTGTGCCATTGTATATCATGTTCCCAGCAGCTGAGGAATAATGTATTTGAACTCCAGTGATTTGGCAAACTATACAGTTTCATTTACAGACCTTTCCAGGATTATGAAAAATCTTTGGAATGCATTTATTTACACAGTATCAACCCAACAAAGGAATGGAAATTTCCAGCAGTGGCTCTCTTATAATGCTCTTTGTTTAGGAAAAGCTGTCCCAAGCCACTGTATCTTAGAGACGATGCGCCCTCGTGCTTCGGCCAGCTCCAGTTTCCACCGCCTTACAGGGAGGTCTCTCCCAGCTTTCTTCCCTCTCCTGGCTTTGCCATGGACCCCAGGAGGGCTCCCCAGCCAAGTGGGATCCACCCTATCCCAATCCAGTCCGTGGTTGCTAGGAAAGTGTAACCATGTCCAAAGGGTGCCTCTTGGAAGGGATGCACGGGAGCATCCCTCTGGCATGGGGCTGTACCATCAATACACAGGGATTATATTGCACTTTACAGGGCATTATATCTCGGGGCTTTATGTAGAGCTGGGAGTGAGGGAACACCCAGGCTCTCACTCCCCTTGCCCAGGACAGACTGCTGAGTTTTGAGGTGCCACCAAGCAAGCTGGATCCCATCCCAAGGCAACAGTGGCAGCACAGGGTACCTCCGTGTGTGCTAGGCTGCAGTGCTGCCAGCCCTCCCTCCGAGAGCACGGGGCATGTGCTGTCCTTATGTTAATTGGGCAATGTGTGTTCCTTTCACTGCAGAGTGGGGAATTCAGGAGTTTGTGATAAATTGCCACCTTTAAGGAGCATCAGCCTTAAGAAGTCTAGGCTCAGGTGCATCTCTATGCAAAGATGAAGAGTGCTGGTGGGATTTAAGCATGGGCCACAGTTATGCAGTTTATCTTTTTAAAAGTGGCCAAATGAAATTTTAATGTCAAAACTGAGATCGAGAGAGCTCATGTTAGTACTCGAAATTTCTCTATACATTTTTAGTATTTGAAAAATGCTTTATAAATGTGTTTTGTGTCACGGTTGAAGGCTTTTCTCTTAGAAAGATCCATCTGGGGCAAATTTTGAACCTCTACAATAGAGCAGAAGGGGCTGTATTAGCTAATTGCTTGTGCTATACTGGTTCCTAGATTGGTGCAATCAGTCCTGAGGGAGTTATGCCAGGTGGGGAGAGAAGGAGACAGATTTTACTACACAGGGCTGCTAAAGCTTCTAAGCAGGGCAGAAACTCACATAAAAACATTTTCTTGCCAGCTTCTGCCCTTTCCACTCCCCAGCAGGCATTTGGTGGCTCTTAATCTGTTTTCCTCCACTCATTAAAGACCTGTGTCCAAAACGCAGAGGGAGAAGGACTCGATGGCACATTGATATTTCCTGCGGGGAGAAGTTTCACCATGAGCCAGGAGCAGGATGGATCTGTGTGCCACCGTAGCCTTTCTACCTGGAGCTAGTCCCTGGAGGAGGCAGCTGCTTCTGTCCCAGGGGACACAGGCCCTGCAGAGGATGGCACTTCTCTGGGCTCCTCCTCAGCAAGGCACAACTCCTCCATCCTTGTCAGCTCAAGGAGGTAAATGCAGGGTGAGTTGCTTTTGGAAGGGCCATGCTGTGTCGGCACATTCCCAGGTGATGCTTGGCTATGAGCATGGGGTGGGAAGACACCCAGCACTGCAGACACCTGCCCACCATCGTGCCAAAACCTGCTCTGCACCAAGAAACCCACCAAGGCAACTACCCACCTCCAAAATCCCTGTTTAAAAAGCATTAACAAGCGCTCATGAGCCTCATTTCAATTTCCAAAGCAGGATCTAACTAGAGAGGTAATGTTCTGACCAGATGGCTCTTTTTAAGCCTTACTGAGGGAATTCAGAAGCCTGTACAGCCAAAATATTGTTTCAGTTAATTTAAGTAGCAGCAGTCTTGCTGCCTTTTCACTCCTCTCTGTGCTAGCCAGGTTTTTCAGGGACCTGGAGTAGCTATCTGCAAAAGCTCTGTTGGTTGAAATAGAGAATCACAGTAAAAAACAGATGTTCAATCCTATTCAGAAAATGAATCTGAAATTAGAAAAAACACAGAATACAAAAATATGGGCAGTTCCATGCTTGTTGATAGAACAAGCCTCACTATTATTATTTTCTCAACTCCATTGTATTTTACAGCTACCTTTCTCTTCAGTATCAAATGCCGTCTGTGTGCCCTGTAGTAATTTACTTTCAGATTGAATTTTCTAGTTTATATTTAACAAATTGCTTCCATGACTATAAACCTGAAGTTAATTCCAAATTACTAAATGAAGGGTATAATAGGATCCTAAAGTCTTAATATCAGTTACTTTTCACTTTTCCATATAATAACCGTGATGCTCACTAGGGAGAAAAAATGCATGGTTGGATAAGCTGTTTGTCCAGGAAGCTGCTTTTGTGCTATAAAATAAAGATTTACTTGGCAGCAGCAAGTGTGCTCTCTAGGATTCTTCCGTTCCCAATACAGTATAAGACAGAGAATGAAAACCAGTGGATAATATTCCTGATTTCTAGAACTTTCCTCTGATTCTTTAATTTTAATCCTTTCTGCTCTAGAGGAGTACACAGGAAGGCAACAACCACAATGAGAAGGTAACTAAAGAAAATGCAAAGATAGCAATAAAAAAAAAATCCTCGTATCTGACTCTCATTCAGGGATCTTAAATAGATTGTTTGTTCAGGCAGAGGGAGCGACTTTGGTGGCCTGAGGAGTTTCTGGATCTGGACCAAGCAGCATCTCCAGGCCCACCCTAGCTGAAAGGACTATCCCTGATGGTTCATGCAGCTTTGGGGACTGTAAGATGGAAAAACAGCTTGTCTGGCTCTCACAGCAGGGCAAAACCCTTATATATGGGCTGGAAACAGTAATGCCAGGTGGAGAAGAAATGAAGGACCTTGTAGGTCCTTGTTCTTCATCTTTCCTGCCCCTCTGTGGACTTGAAGGATCACAAAGTCCTTTCTACCTGTTGAGCTTTAGAAAGGGTTTCTTCTGTCAGAGTTCTTGCACTGCTGCTCAGGAGTTATTTGAGGCAAAAATCAATCTCTATTTCATGTGGTTGTTGCTCTTTCTTTCTTGACCTTTTGTGTCCTTCCATCTGCTCCTAGAGGCAGAAGCGTATCTCAAACAAACAGGCCTGCTTCTGGCTTTACAAACTGATTTATCCTCTGAACTCACTGACTACTTCTACTCCACTGGAAGATTACACTGGCAAAAAGAAACAAAAGGTAGTGATTTCTAGTGTTTTCTACATATCAGCAAAAAGGCTACAGAAACTTAATGGTAATGATACTTTGCAGAATTCCCTCCCTCCCCATGCACACTTCAACAGATCAGAGACCCACTGAGCATATCCTCTTGCCAAGAAGATATCTTTGACAAACATTTTCAGGGATCATTTCTTTTCCCCAAAGATTTTGTGTACAAGTGTCTTTCCACCCATAATGTTGTTATGGAAAAGGGGTGAATGTGAAAGGGTCCAGAGGAGAGGCTAGGGAAATACGTAGCCCAAAAAGCTTTGTCCATACGGCCAGAGATATGTGTGAGCTCTGGAGGCAGGACAGGCCTGAGCAGAAAAGAGAGAGAGGCATTATCTTATCACGGTCTGGAACATACTCTCAGTTGACCCAGATTTCACTGAACACCTCCTAGAAGCTCACTAACCTTTGGAAGTTCATTATGAGAAGGTAGAATCATGACCCAGCTCTTAATGACAGCTCTTTGGCTACAACTTGCAGAAGAAAAAAATTAATTAAACCTGCATTCAGCACCATCACAGCTGTTAGCTCTTGACCAAAAATATGGTCTCAACCTTCTGTTTCAAGAGAAATCAGTCCTTTTTACTGAGGATAATCACTCCTCCCCCAGGCACAGACCCAACACCATTTGCTGTGACCAGGCTTCTCTTCTCCTTTGTTCATTACCTGTAAGCAAATACAAGCATTCTTTTTAAGCCCCAAAGCAAAGACTTCCAAATTTCCTCTGCAGGGAGTCACTTAAACAACGTGTGTTTTTATTAATCCCAGGGGAATTATCTTCCTGAATGCCATGCTTTTTAGGGGGAGCCTTTGCCATCCACCTGCTCCCTTCCCTCCTCAGAAGACCAAATCTGCCGTGCTTGCAGAACACAAAACTCTTATTTCCTTGTAACAGCTAATATTGTACAGGATTGCAGGTAATGTTCTCAGACCCAAGCAGATTTTAGTGCATTTATTCCTTGTATTTTTGTTGTCTCCAAAAAGTCATAACTAGACTTTTGGGTTTCAGAAGTGAATGAGACACTGAATTACCATGGAAAGAACTAATGTTTCTCAGATAACTGTGGACCAAACATTTCTTGTGTCTGTGGACTTGAGGCCTCTTGTCTCTATGGGTTAGGAGGTACACAAGGTTTGCCCTGGCCAGCTGGCATTACCCCTTCTGCTCATTTCCATGTAGGTTGGCATCTGCCCACAAGTGCCAACACAGGTCACCAGGGTTGGAAGGGGACTTACATAATTACTAGTTTACACAATGGCTGTATTCACACACAGCCTCTGGCCCATGTTACCAGAGCAGTGTGGAAGCGCTGTTTGACTCACGACATCTCCTAATGATGAAGGGGGTGGAGGAGAGAAGGGTAGCTGCCTTGTTGGCTCCCTTATGCCCATTTCTCCCATGTCCTAGATGCACATCCCCTCCAAAAACAGCCCAGTAGGAAAAGGAGATAACCAGACTGCCATACACTCTGCAGGGATTTGGTCTGCAAAGGAAAGTATTGCAAAACTGTTGAGAAAAGTAACTGGAAAAAAAACAGATCTTTATCAGTGGGGCACTGTTTCTAACTGTGTGACAGCAGATTACTGTCCTAGGATCTCCCCTCACTTGTGAGATTTGTCACACAATAAGTAATCCCCTAAGTGGAAGAGGGGGTTTTAGCAATTCCATAAGCATTAGATAACCCCTATTTTAGACCCGTACTTAATTCAAAATTCAGCAGCAGGTGATTTCTTATCCATATTGCAGTTTCCTGGAACATTATCTTGTCTTGCTTTTCCTTTTTTTCCACTGGTCTAGCTGGTCTAGCTGGTCCAGAATGTCTCCCATACCAAAGCCTTACCTACTCTCCAGGATCCCCTATCACCTTCAAGCCTGCCATCTAAGTAGCCTGACTATATTCCCAGAGTAAGATGCTTCTGAAAAAATCAGCTGTCTCTATACGGTGGCCTAGGACAGCCCATGTATGGACACACACAACAAATAAACCTAGCACTATTAGCTATATTCTTTCATCTGATGTGAGACAATTGGGTTTTTCTTTCTGCTGTAGACAAGCCATGATCTTAATGTAACCTATATAAATATCTTTGAGAAAATCCTGGCAAATGTCACATGAGAATTAAAGTTGTTGGCTACATGTATGATGAGATCAAGGCATCAAATCAAAGGTGTATTAGCAGAGGCTGGACAATGATTGAGCAGACTGTGGCAGTGGTTCCAAAAGCAGAGCACAGAGTTCTCAAAACTGATGGTCATGCTTGTAGTCCCATCTTCCAACAGACAGGGAGCCAGTAGACTTTTTGGAATTTACAGGAGTTATTTGGTACTTCAAAATTTACATACTTCTTGTGTCTTAGGGAAACCAATCTTCATATTCAGTACCAATGCAGGTGATTAATAGATTACAGTGGTCTAAGAACTGAGGGTCTGCAGTAACCCTCTTAGTGAGCTCGTTGCAGTAATCAGGATGGATGTGGTTAGAGGCATGGGTAACCACAAATTGAGCAAATGCTGAGGAAAAAGCTGTGAGCATTCCCAGGTGCAGGAGTACATCTAATTCTGATGTATTGCCAACCAAAGGGGACTAGCTTATCTGATCACTGTCCCACATGTCCCAGAACAATTACTGTTTGACTTTAATTAACTCAAATACTTTATAATACACAACTCAGAGATAATTGTGTCACATTACTATGAGGTGCCTTAAATGTTCTGTATCATGATAGTTTTATCCTGCTTATTTCTCTCCTTAACCCAGTAGTACATAAAGAAATAAAATACGGTGAGGGTAAAACCCCGTGTAACATTGTGTATCATATAAAAAGGTTTCGGTACAGATGGAGAATTATAAAACGTTACATTCCCTGATCTTATGGAAAAATATAAGGGTACCTCACTTGCCATCCTGTCCATCACCTGTGTAGTCAAAGTCAACACAATTCCATTATACCCATGATAAACACTAGCACCTGTATAATTTCTTCCCCTCTCCTGGTTCCACCAGAAATTATTGATCTTAAACAACACTGAATTCATGGACCCTGAATCCTGTCCATTTAACTCCTAGAAAGCTAAAATGCTTCTTGCCACTAAAAACCAATATTACTCTGGTTATGAAATGGTCTTACAGATTTACCAAGTTCTTAACTACTCCTGAAAGTTTCACAAAGTAAATGTTCCCAAATACAGGAGGAGGTCTTCGTGTTCTAGGAAACATTGCATTGATGTGTTCATCTTTTGCCGTGGCAAATGGCAGCCCAATGCTGAGGCTCTTTCTGTGACTTGATACATGTAATTTCTTATAGGTAAAGGAAATCTTTAAGGATGACATATAGAAATAACAAGAGCCATGTTCAAGATCCATGGCAGCATGCAGCCAGGGCTGTATTCTAAGTTGTCAAAGAAGAGCCCTCAATTACATGTTGAACTTTGCTAGGTCTGAGCTGTGCTGGAGTGGCTGCATTTATCTAAAAGGAAGTTTATATGATACAAGCATAAAATCCACCAGACTGGTGTGTTACAAAGTTTGGTTCTGCATCTCTTCAGTCCTGGAAACCACCTGGAAACACCACCTGGAAATTTGTTGCATTTGTTCTTCTTATTGCACAACAGATTTGCCCTCCTTTATCACAAGATTGTATCTTCATGTCCTGACCTGTGAAAATGACTGTTCTCTGTCAGCTATGCCTTATGGCTTCTCTTGCCTGTAAGCTAGATCCTTGCATCACTTGGAGCTGACCATTCTGAATTCCCATTTTCCCAAGACTATCATTTGCCATTACCTTCTGAGAAAAAAAAAAAAAAACACACCTAGCAGCCTAGCAGCTGTCTATAATTTTAATTTGCTTGCAGCTGTTTTCTATATTTGCTAAATCTTCTTTTTTCCATCCTCACAGCACTTTAGAATGTACTGAAATTTGAATTAGAGCTGTTAAGACCTTACTCAACTTGGCTTGCATCTTGCATAAATTGCTGTTACTTTTTAAAAATGCTACTACTGTCCTAATAGAGCATTAAATGTCATTGTGAATAACACTTCATGCCAGAAGGTAAAACCTTGAGTTTTTCCTTGCTTGTCAGTCAGTCAGGAAGGACTTTTAGATAGTCCATATGATGACCCAAAGAGAACGCTGCCCATTCACTTTTTTCCTTGATTCCTCTTGGGTAGTCTGCCCTGACAGAGCTGTAGAGCAATCAGGCTGAGGGAACACAAACATTTTGTATTTACAAACCCTTCTGCTGTGTTGTACTGCCTTCACAGCTGTACAGCGTGGACTAGCCAAAGTGCCCTTACAGCTCCCATACACTGCAGACTGGTGAGTGCCAAAATCACCCTATTTCTCACAGGGCTTTGCCTTCAGCACATTCTCTATGTGGCTGCATGAAGGATGGCACTGAATAGGCACAGCAGAATCTGTGCTGTGTCGCTTTAAACAGGGGCAGATTCTTTGGCCCACAAATCTGCCCATTCCTCAGTAGGGCTGCACTTCCAGACTGCTGTCTGGTGAGTGCCAAGTTGTCCTCCATTCCCCCACTTTTCATAACTCTTAAGTGGAGTTATTTGCATCCAGGTATTGTCACCCAGGGGCTGTGCCCATCCTCTGCAGCTCTGCCTCCTGGATTGTCCTCCTCCCCATTTCTCCATCAGTCTTTACCCGGAAGGCCTGTTCCTTCCCAAGGCAGGTCTGACACATTTGACTAGCCTGATGGCAGAGTCCCTTTACTGAAAAAGGTTTCTGAAAAAGCTCCCTCTGAATGATTTCTATGGTTGCATGGTGAGCAAGGACCACAGCCACCAAATGCAATGGATGCAAATCCCAGCCTTGCATTACCCACACACCATTGTTCCTGTTCATGCTGCAAGCTTCCTTAAGAACAAGCCCTTGGTCCCATAGTTGAACTACTGGAAATCTAAGTACAGGCTGGAAGTGTGAGATTGTTGAGAAAATTAGCCAAAAAGAAAATTTAGATCTATGACTAAATTAATCCCCAGATTAATGCTATCAAAGCAAATGGTGTTTATAGAAAGTCTTGTTTTCTTTATATTCATGTGAGAGAAAATCAAAAGAATGCTAGAGGCAAATTTCATCTAGCAGAATTGGAAAGAGAGCATGGGGACAAAGCTGTAATTACTGGTATTTCCTATCTGTTGAAACCTGTGGGTGGAAAGAGAGTCAGTGAATAGGGTATATTCAATGGCATTAAAATTGGTTTCTTTTTCTGGACTTTAGCTCAACACTGCAAATTAGCAGGGGGAAAATAAGCCTCAGAGAGAACAGGCAGAGAAGCCAACTTCATGTTACCCTTTGCTGTTAGGGAAAGAAAAAGGCATTTTTTTCCTTCAAGAATTCAAATTCCTAGCAACCTGAGGTACAGCTGCACACTGACAAGCAGGGAACGTATGGCATTTCTCACATGGTTCAGTGTTTGTGTGTCCATATACATACTGTTATCCTGTTTTCCTTTTAAACACTACTTTAATGAAGAGAGGGCAAGCATACTGTTTAGTTAACTCTTGCTTTATAAAAACGACATTCTGACCCAGATTCATCATGGTACAGCTTAGATACCTGCAGGGGTATCTGACTTTAGATCATTCTGTATCCAGTCAGTGGAAGGGTTGAGACCCTCCCAGCCATGATTTGGACCACCAGAGATCAGAATTGACATTGCTAGGCACCCATCTCTTTCTGCAAACCACTGCAGGTACTTAGGGTAACTGTATTCTTAATCAGCCTTTGACAGAACTAGGAAGGATGATTTGAGACTTCAACATATTTCTACTTATGACTGTCGTCCCACATGCAAATTTCTTCTGTAAACAATAGCTGTTACTGAATTAGCTTTACTCTTTTATTTTGCTACTGAATTAGCTGTTACTGAATGGGCATCACTGAGTGTCTACGGAAAAAAAAAAGGAAGTATTTTTTAACCATGTTTTTCTTACAGCTAAAAAAATGTATCTTGCAGTTTGAGATCACTGCATGGACCTGAATTATTCCAAATAAGTCCTATGTCATACTTAGTTCCCATTTTTTTCCACTACAGTTAATGAATTGAATAGTTTGAGACTATATTTTCTTTAAAGTTTTAAAAGTATAACTGAAAATTACATAGGTGTAGCTATAATTAGAAGTTGGTTATTAATAATAATGATATTGGTGTTGGGGTAAAGGTAGGGTTTACTGTTCTCTCAGTAAACAAAAAAATTGAATTTGAAGTACCAACCCTTGAGTATCAGTCTCATTCTCCAAATCTACCTTGAAATATTGCAAATTATAGTAGGAAAATCTATTTTGAATAAAATAATAGTTTTTACTAGTATGTTTTCAATGCCTTTAATAGAGCCTGCTCTTACATGCAAGAATATTGATTTGTGTTAGATTACTGTTTAAGATGGATTTTTGTCTTAACTATTCCAGAACATGATTTAATATTAAATTAATACTGCTTCAGTTTAACTAGATATGCCACTGGAGCAACACATTTCCTAAATATTTTGGTAAATGGGTTATATTTTCACTTTACTTGCTGGAGTCCTCTATTTAATAATTATCAAGCCTCAAATGAAAACCAGAAAAAGGTTTGTTCTCCTGTGCATTTGTCTCACTGCTCATTCACAGACACATGTGCTGCTATGGACTGTCCCTTCCTCTTGGTGAGCCGTGCTCACTGCCAAACCCAAGGCCAGCCTGTGATCCCATGTCGATTGCAGCAGGACATTGAAGGGATGTGCATTCCTTCACAGAGCCACCCTATGCAGTGCTGGGGCCAGGCCCTCAGTTCTGGGTTCTTCAGGGAATGGATTGCACCTTTGTACTGGGATTTCCGGGTTTGTTGTTTGGGGTGTTTTTAATGTGTCAAACTACTGTTAGAATTGCAAATAAGATTTTTTTTTTGGTCTATTGAACTCCAGCATGTCTTAATGCAAAGTTTTATCTTCCAAATCCTACCTCAGAGATGCATGGGGATTAAAGCATCTAAGGGAACAAGTCAGGTTTGGCACTATTTAAAGCATATGTCTTCTGTTTAAGATTTAACTATGATTCATAGTTAATTCATAGTTAAACTTGTCACCATGGTACCAACAAAAAAATCCTTAGGAATACAAAGTGACTTTTGAAACCTATCCTGACTCTCAGATTGCCACCACTGAGGCACACAGAGTAGTTCTGCATCCATTTGGGGAAATTCCCTGTAAGTGGTACTCAGGTGGGCTTTACCTTGGCTCCAGAGGAGATTTGGGCAATATTATTGCTCCACCCACTTGGTTATTTCAGCTTTCATCCCAGTCCCTGGCTCTCGGCAGAGCCCCAGCCTATCTTTAGCACTGGAGACATAATGGAAAGGTGCAGCAGCAGCACAACCTCAGCAAGCCCCCAAGTCAAGAAAGCTTCTCTGCACCCCCACAAACACCCATTACTGTTTACTGACCAAGATAACTTCTGGCTTTGCCCTCTGTCTGCAGACAGTTTCCCACTGGCCCTGTGGCACAGCCCTGGATGGACGCTGGATGGTGATTCTGGAGGTGGGGAACAGAGCTGCCCCCCCAAGTGTGGTGTCTGCCAGCCCCCACCCCAGCTGGCACACACAGCCTCACTGCTCTTGGCCCTCAGTGTTTGCCATCTAGAGAGGCTGAAACAGGCCAGCTGCACCCTGGGCTTCTCTTTTCTCTCTCTTTTTGCCTCCTCTTTGCAGAGCTTGTTGCCCTTCACATTTCTTTAAATGCACTTGCCCCGTCTCAATCAGTTTGTCTCCTAAAACTTCTTCAGGATTCCTGTGGGAGAAGATGTGTCCTGGCAAACAGATGTGTTTGTAAGAACAAGACGCCCCAACTGCAATTTCCAGAGGTGTCTCAAGGCGTTCATATTCTCTCTTTTCCAGGGAGCATTTACTTTCCGCGGGAGCATGATCGACATGCCATTACTGAAGCAGGCACAGAACATTGTTACACTTGCCACAGCCATCAAGAAAAAATGAGCTAGTAAATGAAGCTCTCGCCATGGGGCCCCAGTAGCTGTTTTAAAAGATGACTATAATACTTGGGGGGGGTGGTGTGCAAAATTAAAGACGTCAGGCTTAAACAGAAATTAATTTCCATTTCGCAGATCTGCCATAGTTTGCTTGCCGGAATTGCTAATTACTAATACTATTCCCAACTCAAACCACTGCTCATTCCTGCATGGCCCATGTTCTAGTCGTAGCCTGCAATGAAGTTACATCACCAAATCTGTGACATCATAGTAATTACTACAAATACGGGATTATGACTTCACTGAAGGAGAAAGGCAAAACATAAGCCCTGAGCCCTGTTAAAAGAGCAGATGGAAACTAATTCAATTGTTTCTGTTTCTTTCTGTGCTTCTTCCGACTCTGATGCAGAACTCCTGGCATAAAGGAGAAAGACTTGAATAATTACTCACCAGTTGAAATAACTGCAATAAAAATCTTTACCCTGTGTGAGCTTTGCTTTTCCCCTACACTGCCCTTCTGTAAATGTGCAACAGCCATTAAAAATAATGCTCCAACAATGCAGGACTCTTGACTTTCTTCTCTTTTTTTTAGGCAGTTGCTATTCAGAGTTTCCTCCTGGAAGCGTCCAGCCTGGGAAGGATTGGACGGCAATAAACTTGTAGTTTTTGGAGACACAATGCAGCAGAACTTGTGCATATGGTCTCGAGTCAGATTTACATCACATTAGGGATACGGCTACAGATCATGTGGGCTGTGTGGTTAACGGGCTTAGTAAAGCTGTTTTGAAGAGGTTAACCCAGCTTGTAGTAAGGGTAAATAAACATAACAACCAGGCATTGTCCTCTATTCAGCATGTACTCTTATATGGAGGGCTAAAGGGTATTGAAGCTGCAGAGGATCAACTTGTGGTTGCCAGAGGACTCCAATGAAGTTTGAAACACCAACAATCAGAGATTTTGTTTCTGTTCCTCATTAAATCATGAGCTTTTGTGCTCAGACTATGAACGACTGTTCTTTAAGAAATTAACAGAATGGGAAGTTTTAAACTATGCACCAACCTTTTCATGACCTACACAGCAGCAATGCTGCTGCACTTAGACAAACACCGCGGGGAAGGCTGTTCTGTTTATTTAAAATTGTAAATAGAAAACAGTTGTTTTTTAGTTTCATTTCTCACCGCCTCCATGGCCATTTCGCGTAGGGAGCCACAGTGCCTTATTCCTCCCGTTCCCTCGCTTAGCATGTTTCCCCTCCGTCTCCTAGCAGCGATTTCACTTATTTTGGGTTATTTTTGGTTTAATTAAGGGGAGAGGGAAATTGGGGGGGAAGAACCCCACCATCCGGCCCGCGTGGAAGCACCGAAGGAAGGGAGCGCGGGGGCGGCCGGAGCGCCTCTCCGCGGCTCCCCCGGGAACGGCGGGGACACGGTGGGGACACGGCGGGGCCCGGCCCAGGGAGCGGGAGAGCCACCCGCCTTCGTCCTTCCCCGCCGGGGCGGCCCCGGGGGCACGGGCCGGCGGCAGAGCCCCCCGCAGCCGCGCCGCGGAGTTTGGGGATGAGCAGACAGGGCCGACCCCCCCTCTCCCCCTCGCCACCCGGGTCCCGTCCGAGGCGCTGCGCCGGGGGATCCCTTACAGCGCGGGGACCTCCGGGCTAATCTGATTAATTAAAGACTACCTGCTTATACTGCAGCTCCCCCCCCTCCCCATCCCCGCGCGTTTCTGGACACCCTCCGTTATTAATTCCAGGCTGACTAAATTATGGGCAGCACTATTAAAACATTATCAGAACTAAT
>VXBI01012143.1:89851-113775 GCA_013397375.1 Toxostoma redivivum
GGAGATGAGCTGGGACGAGCCGTAGCCGGGCGCGCGTGTCACTCTCCCCGCAGATTGCGTTAATAAATCATCAGGTGCACGGCAAGGCGGCAGCGAGGCCTGGCGCGGGGCACGGAGAATAAGATATATGAGAAGAGGGTTGTTTGGAGTTGTTTTTTTGTTGTGGGTTGGGATTTGGTTTTTGTTTTTTCCTTTTTTTTTTTTGGCATAATTTTTACATTAATCTCAATAGGACGCGTGTGGTGCAGATGGTTTTATTCCCTTAATACCGCGCAGGAAGAGGGAGCGGGGGGAGGGGGGAATAGGATGCGGGCGATTTCAAAAACTAATGTCTTCATTGTTTTACTGAAATCTTAATGGCCAGGCGTGAGGCGGCCGCGGAAGGCAGCGGGGGCTGCCCCTGGACCCGCACCCGCAGCTCGCCCGCGCTCGGAGCCTCCTCTCTCTGGACAATGCGAAGGGACAGTAGTAACACGCTCTCCTGAAGGGTTTACGCGCCCCCTCCCTCCTCCGCAGCTGACTGCTTAAGGAACTTCGTGACCCGTACGCGGAGAAATCGAATATGCAAATAAAATGCTGGATATATTCAGATTTTTCCTTAAATTTCCCTGTCACCCATTCCTTCAGCGGAAAATCTTGCTTCCTTTTAACAGCCTTAAGGATTTTTGCTTTATCAAAAATAAAATCCGATTTATCTGGCTTTTCCGTTTACTTTCCGAAGCTTTCCGCGATTTTCCGGCTTTATTCTTCTCCTCTTTCTTTCTTTTTCTTTCTCTCTTTTTCTTTCCCGCCTGGTGCTAGGCAAGCAATTGATGAAACAAAACAGATTATAAGATTAGCAGCAGGATTTTGTGCATATTAATGATAGGGAAGGGCACCGAATGGGTTTGTAATTGCAGATCTTGCGCTTGGGATTGGGAACTGTAGCCCTGCTGCAGCAAAGACCCCCCTGTGAGGTTTTCACATTGGAACTTAGGGGAAAAGTGAAAAAGTAATTACCAGAGCACAACACTGAAATGTTAAAGCACTTATTCTTTCTTTCAGCGTTCTGTTTTAAAGGGGAAAAACGGGCAAAATGGAAAATAAATTGCTTTCAAATAAGTAGGTTAGCACCTGAATGCTGGTGCGCATTTTCCCGGCTTTTTTTTTTCCTTTTTTTTTTTCCTTTTTTTTCCTTCAGTTGTAAAAATGCCAAATTCTATTTTGGAAAGGTCCATATTCCCTCCACATGAAGCAACGAATGNAGCAATTATTTAGTCGGGCATTGCCGACCATCCAAGCAGCAGAAAAGGGGGAAGGGAGGGCGGGGAGACCTCGGGAACACAGGGATACTACGCCTGTGAGATTTGAAGCAAATATCGCCAGGAAAGCTGTTCAAAGCTGCGGTTGGAAATTTAGTGGTATTTTTCTGGAGTGGTTGTTTTTTTTTGTTGTTGTTTTTTTGTTTGTTTGTTTGATTGATTTGGATTGGTTTGGTTTTGGTTTTGGTTTTGAAATCGGGAAAAAAGATTGTTTTGGTTTTCTCTTCGACACGAACATCAAACGGTATTTTAGCAAGGGATGCCTTTCACAACCACAAGTCCCTTACAGGAACGGAGTATTCCTTGCAATATCAAGAAATAACATGACACTGAATTTTAGCTATTATTAAAGGTTTCTCCTTGTTTCTTGAGCTGCTTCAGTCCCCTCTAAGCTTACTCTTCCTAAACTCCGGATTTTTGCGTTTCAAACCCAGTGCTCCTTTACTGACTTTTCTAATCCTTATCTGCCGTGATTAACAGCCAGAGATGGTTTAGCTTTAATGGCACCTACTCGCGCGTATTGTTTTATTTCTTTTTTCAACGGAAAATCAATGTATCTGGTGGAAATTAGGCTTTGAAAACTTTTTTTTTTACGACCCAATAAAACGGAGTATCTGCTCCTCGGGCAGTAATTTCTGATTTTGAATTGGAGGAGGAGGAGGGGTGCTCGGGGGGAAAAACAACTTCGGCTGCATTTTCATCCATCCCATCCCTCCAACCCTCTTCTCCCACTTTCACCTCCCTCAGGTTCAAAGCCCTGAGGCAGGGCTGGTTTTTTATAACAACTGTTATAAAGATTGAAAAGTGGGAAGAAGGGAATAAAAGCTCGTGCCGACAAGTCCATTATCTTCTATTTTTCCCCGTTGCTGCGGCTGGGGAGCTCCGCACTCCGCGGAGGGGAGCCCCGGGGAGCAGCGCCCGGCGGGGCGGGGGCAGCGCTGCGGGTGGCTTTGGGGTACTGGCACTTGGACGGGGTGCCCCGAACATGGGAGGGGTGTCCTTCCCACCCAGAGCTGAGAATCTGGCAGCGGTGCCCGGGCGGCAGCAGGAAAACTCCCGGAGTGCTCCGCATTGCCGCGGGACCGCCGGGCTGCAGCCCCGAGACCGAGCGTGGGATGGATGGATGGATGGATGNCCCTGGCCCCGCAGGGATCGGGACAGTCCCGTGACTTTCTGGGCTGCTGCCAGGAGCCCTGTACACCGAGGAGAAAGGAAAGGGGGGAAAGGAAAGGGGAAGGAAGTCAGAAGGAGGAAGAGATGATTTAATCATGTTCATTACTCTGCCACAAAAACGGTCTCCTCCAGGTACTCTCAGGCCCACAGCATCCCTTCAGTCGGGACCAGGGTGCCCATGGAAAAGCCACCTGCAGAGTGCTGCATACACACACATAAACACACACTCCAGCCTGGCACCAACGGTGCCTGGAAAGGACAGCACACAAATTAGTGCTTTCCTTTTCCGTCACACCTTCCCTCCCCCTCACTGCCCCCAGCTGGTCTTGTGCTCGAGCTGCTCCTCAAACCTCCCTTTGCCTCCCAGCACTGGGTGTCCCTCAGTAGGAACAGAATGGGGGCTCTCCTCATCACCCCAGGGTACAGGGAATGGGATGCGCAGTGGAAATGTCCTGTGTGTGCCCACACTGCAAGCAGGGGAGAGACCAGGTAGCTTCACTGTGTTTAGGGTTATGGTTTCCCCAATTAATTCTGAAGCTCCCAATATGTGGTATCAAAGCCAGTACTGTAAGGTGATGTTCAGAATGATGTCTTCAGAAGTGCAAGAGGCCTTGTTTCTAAAGCTGTTGTAGGTGCCCACTGCCTGCTGGCATTATTTGAAACTGATCATCCTGATGAGAATGAGGAGTGATAAATGCCTATGCTATCTTCTTGGGCCTCTGTAATTTAAAGTGTGACTCCATGTAGCTTTTGATCTTATATTTAGAATTTTATTCCTACTTCTTCTGGTGCTGCTAATGTTATTAAAACTGTGTTATCAAGCACAAGCACCAGTTAGAATTTTCTGAACTGAAGCTTGCTGGAGGTAAAAGCCTTGTCTCTGTGTGACATATGCCTGCAATAACCTAGAATTTATGGCACATGTTCATGCTGCTGAGAAGACCTAGTCTAGGCTTCCAGATACCTGACTTCCTTCCTCGCCTGCTTTTACAGTAGTCCCTAATATATTAAGTAGTGTTTGTGCTTGTCTGTTATTCTATGGGATGCCACTGGAAGTGCTTCTTGTTAACTCTCTATGTCCTGTTCTGTCTGAAAATGCAGCTCAGATGCAGTCAGTAGTGCAGGTATCACTGCAAATCTGACCATCACTGACAGCCTTGCCTCCAGATTTGTCACCAAGAAGCCTCTGCTTGTACAATGTAGAATTAAAGACTTGCAAAATGAGAGAGAAACCAGTGGCGGTGGACATGAAAGAACTGTCTGGTTATATCATTGGTATTATTGAGTGAGAGCACAAGCCAGGGAAAAAAATCACTTCCACCCTCTTCAGTCATCAGCATTTGGGTCACCAGCGAATAGTTTGTGTTTTACTTCAACTGCTGGAAGTGCCCCAGTCTGTGGTGCTTGGTGGGAGTGCATGGTCTCTGCCCATGAGGTGCCTCAAAAGGTGCTCACCCTGCAAAGGCTGCCCATCCCTGCCTGCCCTGTGTGATTTGTGAGGCACATGTGACACCTACCTGCTCATTTGAAAGCATTCAGGCACTTTCTACTCCACATCGTGACTCCACTCAGAGACCACTTAAAATATGTAGTAGGGAGAGACATCTGTTGCTTTCTTTACAATCAGTTTTGAAAAATACAACTCCTCCTGAAAGAAAAGGCCAGTCCTGTGCTAATGGCAAACCCTCTGTTGGTGCTGTTCTAAGGTTTTGCAAAGAGTTGCAAAATCCAGACGCAAGCTGGGTTAACTTATTTCACCATATGGACTAGGTGGTGTCTAACATTTTGTTGAATATTAAGAATATGCCATAATTTACAGAAAAAGGCATGCAGTAAGTTCAGCAATAAAAGGTACATCTCTACATTGTGGCTATATTAGACAATCCTATCTTTAATATTTAACAAGTATTTTTTAAAGTGGGTATATGAGGGCAATGTGTACAGAACACACTAACTGACGAAGCCTAAGGAAATGAGTGTGTCTTTGTGCCCAAGTTTTCCTAAAGCATGCACATTTCTGAGTATAGGCAGACAGAGAAAATTGGAAGGTCATCCCATTTCACATAGAGGGAAGATGTAAAGACCTGTGCTTGGTTCCTGGCCTTGCTCCCCCATCACTAACATCAGTTTGTGTCAAGTTTACCAAAAAACCCTGCTGCTGTAACACTCCATTTGAGAGGCAGGGGGGAAAGGATAATAAACTTTTTTTTAATTGCTTCCCTGGCTGTAAATTAACATGCATTGGGCTAATTTTTTTTTATGTGAACAAAAGCACAATTGACAGCAAGGCTTAGGCAAAAGTAGGAAGGGAGTTCTGAGCCTCAAGGCTCCCCTGCGTATTGAACCTGAGCAGGAGGAGGTCTTGTCTGTGCCCAGAAGTTGAAGGGCACCGAGAGCTACAAAAAAACAATAAGGATTTTTATGTTTCACTGACTGTTTTTGCAGCTGCATCTTCCCCCCTCCCTCCTCTCTCCCCTCATTATTTCATGTGAGAACCAAGTATGAATATAGAAGCCATGGCTTTCCCTCCAGATGCAGTCAACATCCATAAAACCAATGCAGACATCAGCAGAGAGCTAAGGTTAGTTATAAATCAGTGTTATGGGTAAAAGCAGAAATTGTATTTTGCTTCTACACCATATTTTGTGTCTGTCACCACAGAAGTAAATGCAAGGCTGAAGCCCAACTGCATTGTGAGTTCAGTGTTCTCTTTGCATCACTGTGGTTCTGATGGCATTTGAAGAGAAGCTGGCAGGACCCACTGAGTTCTGCCTTTACGGGTTCCCTTCCATGCTTGCCTCCCATTCAGTCCTAGAACATCTGGCAAACCATCTTTTCCCATGGTAAAGGCTCATCTGAGGTGATTTTTGTCCAGAGCTGTCTGTGGAAGCCCTTATTCTACTTCTCCTCTAGTGCATCAAGTTAGCAGCCTGAACAAAGAACTAACTCCAAGTAAAAGTAGATGTGCATGTAAAACAACCTGCAAAGCAAATGTTAACAGAGATGTGGCCAAAGAGATGGGGGAATTACTGGTAGAGAGTGGCTGAGGAATGGGGGTGGAGAGGACAGATGCTTGCCTATTCCCTCATACCCTGCAGTGGAGTCCATCCCTTGTTCTTGGCATCCATAAGCATCTTCACTATTTGTAAAACAAGAAAGAATCTAATTGAAGACCAGTTGCACAATGAGATGAGTTGCTAAAGAAAAAGGATGAAGTTTCTCTAGAAAAGGCAGATAAAGTAAGCATTTGCCACAGGGCCTTCCTAAAGGGGTAGACTAGGTGTCTACCTGAGATGTTTTCTTGGAATTTTTTATACTATAGTAATTTTTTGATGTTATGAAATGTACAGGGATGGAACAAAAACAAGACGATTAAGAGGAATCTTTAAAAATTAACAAGGAAAGAATAAGAAATTTACTTTCTTATATTTTTTCAAGCTGTTCTTGTATCTTAGTTTGCTGCCTAGATAGCTACACTAATGATCTCCCTTTGAAAAGATCTTTTTCTTTCTTTCTTTCTTTCTCTCTTTTCTTTCTTTCTTTCTTTCTTTCTTTCTTTCTTTTCTTTCTTTCTACCTCTACTACAACACTACTATTTATAAAGATAAAGAACTCTGTATTTTTGCATGGGCCCTCCCAGATTTATTCTATGTTTTTAACTCAGTGCACCTTTCCCTCAGGGCAAAGAGGTGGTGGGCTGGAAAATCCAGATTATGTTCTTCTGGAGTGGCAGGTACCCTGCCTCATCCACCACACATTCACTTGCAGAGATGATCTGTCTCCTGAGGTACCTTCCCATTTTATTTATAAGAAGTCACATGTGAAGGCCCCTCTCCCACAAGTGTGTCAAGCCTCCCCCCACCAGAAATCTGAGTAGTTGCTGGAGGTGTGACAAGGAAGTTGTGACTTCCAGGGTGGGAGGTACTGACTTCATTTTCTGTCAGGTACTGGCCTTCATTTTATGTTATCAGTGACACAGCAGTGATGTCAGAGCACCAACTCTTTCAAGTTAAAGCACACTCCTACTGCTGGTCAGTTTCTGATGATGTTTATGTTCTTTAAAACATGAGGTTTTTTCAGCTTGCATCTTATTTTAAAATAAATTTACGCCAGAGGCAAATAATTCTTTTTTTATTGTATTATAGAATGGAACATCAGCAAAAGTCATTACAACCCTCATATTTGAATCAATTTCAGACTAATGTCCTGTTGTCAAAAGTTGCCAGTTATTTTTTTGGCATTATTTTGGGTGATTTTAAAATTGGTGTGTTCTTCACTGTTGCCATTAGAATTATATAAAGCATATTGTTTACAGAGCTATGAAATGCTTTAAAAGCAGCAATTGTCCAAATTGAAATTTATTTCATCCGAAACAATGTCCTGAACATCCAGGTGGTAATAAACATTTTTCAACTGCATACGAACTGTGAATTGTATTTGAAATTAAATCTCCACATTAAAATCTGCATTGCTGAACCTCCTGCTGGCAGCCACTGTTCTTCTGAAAAGTGACATCTTCCCTGACACTGGTGGGGAGGGAGTTCTCGCACAGATGTTGCTGAATAGTTGCTTATCACTCTTCCCATACTGGGACTTTATAGCCACATATGCCGAAAAAGTAC
Source organism: Toxostoma redivivum (assembly GCA_013397375.1). Taxonomy (NCBI): domain Eukaryota; kingdom Metazoa; phylum Chordata; class Aves; order Passeriformes; family Mimidae; genus Toxostoma; species Toxostoma redivivum. Next base: position 96,948 of record VXBI01012143.1, read on the forward strand.
AAAGGATGCAAGGTGTGTGAGGAATACAGGAGGGGGCCACCTCATATTTAGTAACTATAGATGTTTTTGTCCTAACACACAAGGGTGGAAACTGTTTTACAAACCCCTATTAAAGCAGCATATTGCTGATGTCACAAATTATGTCATTTTTCAGCAAGCTGTTAGGTAGCAGCAGGATACTTAGAGGTCCCAATCTGAGTGCACAGCTTGAAGCCTCATCATCCATTGAAGTCAAGGAAATACTCCAGTCCCCTGGCCCTCTGTTTACAAATAATATATCAAGAATCAGGATGCCCACAAATGAACTTTCAGGCACTGAGCTAAAGGAAATATGTTTGTGATTGTATATTTCTAGACTTATATACATACATACTATATATTAGTTTATTTGTCTATGTGCATGTGTGTCTTTGTGAGTAATGCAACTGAAGTCTGCAGTCTGACATTAGATTTTCTTTAAATCATAATTTTTCTTTATTCCTTGATATATAGAGTGGATTCTTCGTGACCAATTTTGCACACAGAATCCCCACCAAAGTTAGAGATATCCACATCAAAAAGGGGTAGTATACCAAGTATTCCCTTTTTTTCTCCTCTTTAAAACTGTGAGGGTATAAAAGACCTCTGATTTAACAAAAGGTACATAGAAAGATATTTATCTATAATGGAGTTGTGCAAATTAAAATAACAGAAATGTCTATACACTTACTCATTAATACAGCAGAACAGTTTGTTGGAGGCTCTCCTCATCTCCTGGATAAACCATATTTACTCAAATATATGCTTTTCCCTCCACTAGAGTGGGATACATCATTGTGTTTTTCCAACAATCCACATGCACTTGGGAGACAGCAGCCTCCATTAGAAGATATAAAATACATAGTGTGTGGCCTGAGGTTGCAAAACAGATGAAGAGAAGGAATTAAATTCAAAATTAGCTGTGCCAAACAATCAGTGGGTGCTTTAACCCCCTTCCCCACTGCCAAAAATGCAGTGTCAAGGCACAGCTTTGAATTGCCTGATTTTTGCCAGTGTGTTAACATCACTCCACTGGGAGAATGAGGGTCATGGAAGGGAGATGGATTAGATGGCCAAACATGGCATTTTGATCCCCACATCCTCTCCCTGCACTGATTCCAGTATTTTGCTACTTATTTACTGACATAGTTGTTGGTAACTTCCTCTACTGGAAATATTACAGAGTTGGATTAGCTTCTCCTCTACAGCATATCCCTGATTTAATTGCCACTGCAGCTATTCCCCACTACCTGCACCATAAATGCTGTTGCTTACAGAAACATGATTACAGGATTAGAGTTATTGGGCCCCCGCCCAGACGAATGCAGTGACACAGCATAGCACTGGCACCTCTGAAAGCTACACTGACCTCAGGCATCTCTACATCAAAGGCCACGGCCACAATCTGAGCTTCATTAGCTTTCAAGGCTGAAGTTACAGGAGCACTACTTCCTCAGCCACTAATGGGAAACATTCTCCTCCATTTGCTGTTGAGGTGTTAAAAGTTCCTCTTAACATCAGTTACTGAGCTACAGCTTTACCGGTATCCCAGTAAAATAAAAATGAGTTGTGGAGTGGGAGCTGAGTTCAAATTGAAAAGCTATGTTAGACATCCCTTACTCAAGCAGTGGGCAGTCACCAGCACAGGGATGCTTCGTGAGGAAGGACTACAGGGGGAGGTGCATGCCAAATCCCAGACTGGGAGCCACAGGGAAATTCCCACAGCTCATGAAGGGTTTCATATGGTTGTAACCAACTGTTTAATGATGGAGGTATGTGAAGGATGCTCTGGTTTTCATTTGTAGGATGTGATGCGGGTGATTATGCAGCTAGCTGCAGCTCAGAGCATCATCAGGTCCATATCCACCACAAGAAATCTGTGATCTGTGGTGATAACTTCTCCAGACTCCTTGGGTTGATCTGAACCTGCAAAGGGCAAATCTGGGAGGTAGCATTTAATTCCAGAGGGAAAAGCTACTCAGAAAAAGAACCACAAGGTGATAAAGCACTAAGTTGGAACAAACTGAATTTTTTCTCCCAGCATACATTTCCTATGTAGAAATTTTTGTGAAAATTCAGTGTACATCAGTTCCTCTTTACACAGCTGGAACATTAGTGTTTCCTTTGTCTTGTCTATTTAGATGATGCATTCTGGCATACAGGTCACCTCTTACTGTGATTGCACAGCTCTAGCAAAGTAGTTTGAGACTTGCAGTCTTTGCCCTAATTGAAGAAACCAGGTAAGTGTCTAGATGATGTGAAAGAAACCCCAGGGTTTCATGACTCTTTATCCAGAAAGGGGACGAAATATTTGTTCCATGAAAATATTTGAGAATGGTAGGACATAGTCCACCACAGTGAGCACAAAAAAGTAGGAACTGGCTTTGTATGAAAATTAAGAGGCTGAAATACATAATTTGCATTAAAAGACCACAATAAGAATAATTTTTTAAAATATTTTTTAAAAATAAAAAGAGGAAAGTAGAATAGAGGTAGAGGATTTACACTGAAGGGTTTGCTTTTCTTCAGTACAGCTAGCCCTCTCTGGTACTTTGCCTATGGGATTATAATTTCTACTTTTTGAGCTGGTACCAAATAAAGTGGTTTGCCCATGAGCGTCCTGGCTGGGCCAGCTGGATAAGGTGGGCTGGTCAGGTGCTACCACGGATAAGGCTATGGAATTACAGGCTGGCCTCTGGAGCTAAGCTGCTCCTTCTCCTCAGGAGGTAGGAGACTTTCCCAGGTCTGAGGAGCTCCTTGTGGCTGGAAGATTTCATGGAAGATATTAGCAGGCTCACATGCCACCTTCAGAGTTTTCTCCAGCTTGTATGTTTGATAAAGCTTAGAAGTTTCCTTCAGCTGGCAAATTTATAACTTAGTCTCTTGGGTTTGTTCTGCCCTAAGCATTCTGTTCGTGTTATCAGAGCTCATTTCAGTTTCCCAAGCTTAGGGCTGGGTTAGGAACTGAGGCATGTTTAGAAACTAGATTAAGAATTCTGTTGACTTTCAGCTAAGCACATTTTCACCACAGAGATTTACGAAAAGGCATTTATTCCCTAGGAAGTTGTCACTGGATTTCTTCTTAAATTAAATTACTATCATTCAAAGAAATAGGAAATTCCTCCTTATGTGTACATTTTTCATGAATTACTGATTCTTTCCAGGCTTTCCCTTTACAGGGCAGTGACCCCCAGCTCAAACACTGCAATAGCTCTCTGACCAGTGACGGCTTAAGTATTGCAGCAGCAGCCACTGCTGTTACAGCAGAAATCCAAGCCCTTTGCTTTGCAAACCTGGCAAGTATGTGGTGTTAATTAGAAGCACTCACTCCCTTTACTAAGATCAGGGGTGATGTGGAGGCATAGGTTGAGTAAAGGGAGAGTAAAGAGGGCTCTTCTCCCTGTCAGCACCAGGACCTGCAGCCCTTACTATCATTGCACATGACACACATACAGCTCTACAGTCATTTTCATTATTTCAATTACTTTCATTCATCATTTTTATAATTTTCATAATTTCCATTATTTTCTCACTCTGCGACAAGGCAGCATGTGGAGTGTCGTACAGTTAAATGAACACAAAAAGGCTTTACAATGGTAATGGGGTCCAGGTGAGAGAGTAGCTCTTAAGAGCTGGCACGTTCTTTAGAGGTGATGTGTACCAGTTTTTGGTGTGTCTCTAATGATTATTGCTGTAATGATTTTAAGGTGCTCAAGTCTCCGTGGAAGGGTCTAATCCAAAGCCTAGAAATGTAGCCAGGAATTTTGTATTGAGAGGAGCCAAAAAAATGCAGTTTTAAAGATCTAGAAAAAAGTATTTCTAAGGTTATTTTTATATGAGAAAATAAAATGGGAGAAGAAAACAGTTTCTCTCTTCCTCTGGCTTGCCAGCATGCTTTGATGGAAAACAAGGAGGTGATTTCAAGAGCACTTGCTCCAGCCTCCTGATCATAAGTAGCAGGAAGGCCTGTCAAACCTGTCAAACTCCTTGAGCTCCTGGGGTTTACAGACTTCTCTAAGCTACCCCAAGCTAAACCACAATCTCATAAAGAAATCTTTTCAGTAAAACCTTCTGCCATTTGCCTGAAGCCAACATATCACTCATTAAATCATATCACTCATTAAAAAAAAAAAAATTCTCATTTGGAAACATCCCTTCCCCCTGTGCTCGCTTTCTCCTGGTGAAGCCCCGAGCAATGGCCTTGCACCATCAGTTTATTGCAGAAACCTGCCACCACAGGGTATGTTAGAGCCCAGAATCTGCAGTCCATACACAGACCAAAGTCTTGCTGGTCCAAGGAGAGTCTGGTTTGGGTAAGGATTGCAGAAATGACCTGGCTTCAATCAGAGCTCAAGGTCAGTGTTGGATGACTTGTATTCATTTCTGTGCCTTGCCTTTTTGTGGACTTCTCTGAGCTCCTTGACTACAGCTAGCTGCCAAGGTGCATGGCCCACACTTTTTGCTAGAGGTCTAGAAGAGACCTCCTGGCAGTCTGGCCTTTGCCCTTTCTTTCACTCCCTATATCACCTCATCCTTTCCCTGAAATTTGTTGTGAAAACAAAACCTCTCAGATAATCACCATCAGTACCAGCCTTTGTCTTCATGCTGCACTCAACGGCTGCAGCTCTCCAAACTCCCCTCTGTACCTGCCCTGTCAGCATATGGAAACCTCCAGAGCCACAGATCCAAGATCCCAGCTGGCCATGGAACAAATCCCTGCAATTCTCAGGACCACTGCTCTGTTATGGTGTCTAATCCAGGGATAGAAGTAAATAGTAGCCACAAAAGAAGAAGGTAGAGGTGAAGCAACAGTTATTTTGGAGGTATTTCTGGATTTATTTGAATGGAATTGCAGGGGCAGATTCTGCCCTGAGTGATCATGGGTTTGTCAGCTATTTTCCAAAATCATTTTGGGCTTATCCAAACTGGCATGTGTCTTTAGCAATTATCTGACTAGTTAAATGTCAAATCATGTCAAATCATATTCATTGATTTATAGGTGGCAGATCAGGAGACAAGACACCATATTTTTTTTCACATACTTGCTGAGAGTAACAGAATCACACTCAAAGTCCATCATGGCAGAACCATATCATCACCATAATGAATAAAACAATGATTCCTCAATGGGAGCAAAATGTGGCAACTCCAAGCTGCATTTTATTCACAATATGGAAGACATGCTCTGGCAAGAGTTAACCAGTCATCAGTACATGTATCATAAGGGCAGAGGTAGAGTAGAAATAAATCTGTTGACAACACAGTAAACAGTTTTATCATAAAAACTAAAGCCAAACTTAAAACATACCTCAAAATACAGCTTTTGAAACCTGGAACTTAGTCTGTGCTATGACCTGAAATCTTGTTTCATTTTACATCTGCTCTTACTTAGCAAACAGCTAAAAACTCTTCAGCAGAGGCTGCAATGTTCATACTGTGTGAAAAGGGAACAGTACATACACAATATTATGATTGGTACTGTCCAGAATGCAAAATATGAAAACAAAGTTAAAAGGAGAGAGAACCAGTCTAACATACTTTCTTAGGACCTAGACCTACTGACTCCATAATTAAGCCCCTTAATAGACACAGCCAGACATATGACAGAAAACAAGAATTAATCTCCAGTTCATTACCCAAGTTCCCATGGACTGGGACTTCTCCACGGCAAAGGAACACACACATTTCGAGATAATACTCATCCACAGCCACGGATTTTATCTAGAAGTGCACAGCCCTATATATTAACAAACACACACAACTACTATAGTTGTTGATTTAATAAATGTACTTGCAGGAAAGAATACAAATGTAGCAAGAACAGATGGAAATATTTAAGATGCACTGACAAAAAATCCTGCTTGTCTTGAATCTCTTTTCCTTTAAGCTTAATGCTTTTGTTACTTTAGTATAACCACTGTAGCTCAGGATAAATAACAACTAACAAGCCAGAAATCCTGTCTCCAAGGGTGTATGCTGGGTTCCCAATGAAAAGGATGAGGATATGCACAGACATTTCCAGTGCACTTCCATAGCCCACTCACCTCCTCCATGTATCCTTTGCCCCAGCTCATTGCACTGTCTCAGACTCAGCACCAACACTGATCTGTTTTGTAGGGGCCAGAGTCCTTACAAAAATTTCACATAATGAGCAATTAGGACAAATGATCCATTTATCTGGGACCTGAGCAACTAAGATGAGTAGTCACTCAGACCCGATACTGTGGCAGCCTGTGCATTAGGTGTTAAATCACATTTTTCAGTATAGCCAAGCTTGAAAATGTACTGGGAAAAGTTGGAAAAGGTTTCATAGTTCTGATAAAACAAGCTATGTCCTCAAAATTTTGTTTACAAGAAAAAAAAGGTAGTCAGGGCTTTGCCACAGGTTTATGCATGGTATGCTAAAACTGAGGATTGACAGTGGGCTAGGGGGAAGCAGAACAGATCTCAGGACTGTTCACTTTGTCTGGGGAAGAGTTGACAGGATACACAAAACTAATGCATGCTCGAGGCAGCCATGTTGGCTTCTGCTCCGCTGGAAAGAGAAATGTGTTTGCCACATGGAATCAGAAAACATTGGCAAGAAAATAACTTTAATTTCCAAACCTAAAAAAGAGTGTTGAAAGCATAAAAAAAAAAACCCAAAAGAAAAAAAAAACACCACGGGGAAGAAGGGGAAAACATTCACCTGGACTCTCTAATACCACCTTCAGACTCTCACCCTATGATAGGTAGGTTTGAAAGAAATGAGTTTGTGAAAGAGAGCTTAAAGGTAACTTCTGTATGCAAGATGGGGGAAAAGCATGTGTGCCCATCACCTGGGGGCTGGGACAAGGATGAACAAACACTTCTTGGAGGAAGGCAATGCAGCTCTCCCATATCAGTTACCACCACAGAGGCGTGGCTGACGTTACAGATGTGTACATGTAGTTATATACACATGTACTGGAGAAGGCAGTGGAAGAAGTCCTAGATATGACATTCACTCTGCAAACATTCAACCTTCTACATGTCTCTTGATTTCCACCTTGAATCAGCTTAGGACTCAGAAGAAAGACAAAAAGGCATATTTATTTCTAGCCAGTGTCATCAAAGAGTGACAAAAACCTTATGAGACATTTTGTCTCATCTACAACCTTCCATGTCTGTTGTCATTTGCCTCCTGAGCCTAATGGAAACCTGCCCTGAATGGTCTGTTCTTTGTTATTCTTTCAATTTCCTTGTCTTTTATTTATTTCCCTTCCCTCTCAAGAGCCGTTCAGAGGTCCCATTACTTCCTCCTGGCCAGGGAAGGCTATGAGAACGAATACTTATATTGGATTAAAATACACACACTATCACAAGAAAAACAGAGGGAAGGGGGCAAGGGACTTGCTTAGCAAAGGGTGGTGGAAGTCGTGGGACAGACAGCTGCCAGAAATATTGAAGCAGAGTTTTACGTCAAGGCTTGGTTTAGACACAATCTCTGCAAGGAACAGAGCATCTGAATTCTTACTGTGGCAGTGCTGCAATTTGAACCTGCATATATTGAATCAGTTCACTGTTTCTTTTGGATTTTAAATGAAAGTGTGTTTGAAATAATGCAAATTACAGTTCTTGGCAGTGTGGATTCTCCTGGTATCAAGGAGCCTGTCGCTGCTGCAGCAGGAAGAGGAGAGCTCATGCACAGTGTGCATCCCTCTGCAGCAAGGGTGCCACACCGACCATCATCCTAGAGGAGCACAGCTTAATTGCCAGAACCACAGACATCACTAGCCCCCCATCTCTGGGGCAAATGAACCCTGTGGTCCATGCTTGACCCAGGAAACAGCAGACTGTATCTGCTGCATTTGGAAATTTTCCTTTCTATCATATGTTAAAAAAAATTACTAGCAGGTGCTGAAAATTGCAGCCTCCAACCTAGAGACCAAGAGCCAAAATACCAGAGGGGTAAAAGGCAGTTCTTGACAACCACCTGACTCCAGGGATGAATGAGCCAGAGAGACAATCTGCTGCTGTGGGAGATGCCACATCAGAGGAGGGAAGTGATAGCACCTCCCGCAATTAGTCTTTTTTTTTTTGGAAGCTACAAGTGGCAAGGGCCAATTTCTTGCCTCTGTGAAGTTATAAGCCTGGTGATCCTTTCTGGTACCATAGAAGAGTTAGACTAGCTCCCATCTGATCAAAAATGTTAGGTTACCTGTGCACCACCCAGAATAACAAACTAGTCATTTAATATTAGCTGTGCAAATGGTACACTGCTATGTATGCATATCCCAGTGAACACAGGAGAATAAATTCTTATGTGCCATGTAATCATACACACCCTGGTGTAAAAATGGGCTGATATAAAATAAATATGCATATAGATATGCCTTTGTCTATTCCAGCCTCCGGGTTATAGCATTGCCAATGTGTTGACATAAAAATGCAGTTTCATGGATCACATCTCAATAGGAATGTGTGAAAGGGGATTTTCTTTTGGCTACAGCTCAGTCTCTTAATATAATTATAATTACTATTTTTACTACTACTGCTACTACCACTACCACAGTGAATTGGGAGCCCCCCTTGGTTCTACCTATGGTACAAATAACAAGAACAGGCCTGATCTAAAAAACAGGACAGCTGAAAGAGAGACAGACACAACATAATTATCTCCAAGATGGAGTAATAAGACAGGAGGTGGGTGTAGGATTCAGGTCTCTTAAATTCCAGTCCCTGGTGTAGCCTGGGCCCTCTCTGCCACAACTTCATAAATGGATTTCTGAGGGAAGAAAAGAGGGGGGAAAAATTGGTGCAATGGGGGGAGTGGCTTTTGTTTATGGATGGCTGCTGGCCTTGGCTGCACCTGGACAGTTTCCTCGTGACACTGTGGGCCACCATGGTGGTGACTGTGCAGCAGAGGCAGCAGATTGCTCAGGCCACAGACACACTGACAAATATGTGGGGGCAAGAGCCAAGCAAGCATTTCTTCCCTCCTTTCTCCTTTCACCTGCCTGCCGTTATTACAGCCATGGTGTGACTTGTTGTGCTTTGTTTCAGCCTGGAAATCAGAAATATCTCTCCTTGACAGTTTGTCAATATAAAAGAGTTTTTAAAAAATCTCTCCAAGGACAAAAAAAAATTCACTCTGAGTGCCATTTTGGCATATGCCAGATCTCTTGTTGCTTCATGCTGGGTTCTGCTGGGTGCTTTATTAAAAATCCTCTAAAACCCTGGCTTTCTTTATGACAGTGATCTTAATCACAGGCGCGCAGCCCATGCAGCCAGGAAGCATCCCCACCACAGCCATTGCTCTATACCAGCCACACTTGTTCTGAGGTGGCTGTTTTCTGCCAGCTCTGGGGCTGGAAAAATGAAATAAAAGAGAATGAGAGCACACCCTCCCCTCCTCCCCTCCCCAAAAGGAACATTTTGAGAGAAAGGGGCAGAAAACGCAACATGAGCCTCTTCAGTAAATGGCAGTGGGCTCACGAGGACTAGGAAAGCTGTCTGCCAGGAGGCCAAATGGTTTGCCTGCAGCACCAGAAAAAGAGACGTTATTTGGTTGAAATCATTTAAAGAAAACAAAGGATGAGTGCTACATGCCTGCCTGTGATCGTCTGGAGCACTGTGGTGTTGTGGGGTATTTATGCCAACCAAATGGCAACAAAATGCCAGTGCGTGGAGCAGGGCTGTACACAGGCATGCCTGTGGGACCAGCCCCTGACAGCTCCGCACACGGCAACTAACACATCAAACCCCAAGGAAGGGAGGATGTCCTGCTCATTATCTCCATTTTACAGGTGTTGAAAGGGAGGCTGGGGAGATTTGCCACCAATGGGGTCTGTCAGAGCTGGGATAAGTGGTTGTGCGTCCCAGCTCTCAGCCCCGTGCACAGACCATGTCTCTTGGAGCAGATTTGGGGGAAGAATTTTGTATCTCTCACACGAGAGAAAAGAAACACCTTCCAGCTTCCACTAAGGGAATTATTTCTTCCTGCCAATGCTGTGTTGATTTGTCTTAAGGGCACTGTTAGTATTAGCTGAGTTAGAAATCCATATTGTCAATTAAAACTTTACATCACCCAGAGAGACCCTAAAGAAGATAGGCTTTTGGAAACAAGAATAACTGAGTCTGCATAATAATGATCAGCAACAAGAACCATCATTTAGAAAAATTTCTAAATTATCTTGCTCTACTAGATGTCCATATAGTCACAAATATCAAATTATTTGAATGTATGCCACTAAAAAAACTACATTACCCCAAAATGCTTTTCCCATTTTGGACTTTCTCTTTCCAGCCATCCAGCATCAATCCTGCTCTGAAACCCTTCAGTGCCAAAAGGAGTGTGAAGATTTCCTACCTCATTACTGCCTTTCAAACGCAGCCACAACCATAAAAAATAGACCTCAGAGAAGAGGGAGAAAATCTCTGCATGCTCAAACAGAGCCCCACCTGCCAGTTATCCCCTCTCCTTTGTGCTTTGAAGTGGTATCTCACAAGGGAAACAAGTTTGTCATGGAGGGAGACATGGTTAGTAATTCTGTCTGTGCTTCCCTTGCCTCTTCTGAGCTGATGGTGCCGTGGGCCCAGCACTCCCTCCCGTGCTACAAAAAGAAAGAGTCGGTCTTGAACCAGACTGACTCCCTGGCACCCTGGTTCCTCCCAAATCATGCATTTCCCAAACTGGCCTTTAAAAATGCAATGCTGCTGGCTGAAGAGATGGTTAGCTAGCGGCAACTGGACCGTGACAGAAATGTGAGTTTATAACCTGGCAGCACAATTTTGGCTCTGAAATGTAATTGATCCCATTATGATTTCTGCACTCAAAGACTTGAGTTTTAAATAATCTTTCATTGAAAGATAATGTCCCAAGTGTATTTCAGCTTTAGTGAAGTTTAGTTTATTATCTCTTCCTGTCCCTTCTCAGCTATCAGTGATATTTTCCCAATGCCCCTCTTGATGCTTTAATGCTGCCTCAGTTCATAGTACCTGCTGGAGAGTCAGCAGCATCTCTTGGCAAACTAAATGTGCATAGTCTCAGGAGTCAAAATCTGAATATGTATAGAGCATGTAAGTAATCATTAATGCATAGCACGTCCCCTCTGGTCATTGAAATAAATTATTGACATCAACATCAACAAGAAATAAACCAGGTGCCACCCCAATGGTTGAGACTCCATAGGTAAGCATAAATTATGAGAGTGCTTCAAAATTTCTAAACCATCTGAAAATGAAAGAATAATCGTGCAGTGCTGGTTGTAAAGATATGTGTATGCACATACATGTCTGTATTTGTGTGTGAGCATGTATCTCACCTTAATGTGTGCACACCACCATGTTGTGGCCTTAATCATTTGTCTTAAATGGCTGGTGAGGGATGCCTATAGCATCTATATGTGCATAGCCAAGATTCACACTTGCCATGCCAATTCTTATTGCCACACAATCTAAAAATTGCTTCTGGAAAAGTGTGATCCTGGTTTTACCTCTGCATTTTAAAAATAATTTCCCCATGAATTATCTCTTTACAGTTTTATACATTTATGCTTTTGCTCTCCAAATGTCTTGACTAGAACGCTATATCCCTGAACACAAATATATTCCCCCCTGCTATTTTTCTGCAGGAGCCTGGTTCATTCAGAAACAAGGAAAAAAAATACGAATGATTGTTTTTAAATTCCCCAACGTGCGGAGCTCAGACAAGCCACAGATGCAAATGGGGAAGGCAAATGTAGTGCTGGCATTAGGAAATGGCTGGGTTCACTGCGCTTGTAAGAAAGCACCTTTATTATTTAGGCATGGCTGTAAGCTGCCATTTTGATATAATCCCTGGGTTTCTGGACTGGGTACACAGGAGCTGGCACGACACATCTTCTGTAGCCCCATAATACCCAGCCATCAATCAAGCGCCTTCTGCCAGCTCTGAGCTACACTCATTCCCAGAGCTGGCAGCCACAGACAAGCCTGCACATCCATGTCACCAGCAACTCAAGTATTGTCATATTGCTCCCTTTCATCACTGGGGAGCACCAGGGCCTGTGCTAGCAGGGCAAATGGTACTGCTGCCCTCCATGAGTCAGAAGTCCAGTGTTGCCATGGAGAATCCTGAGCTGGAAGGTGTCCTGTCATGTCAGAGTATGGGCACTGCCCCAGCAAGGGTAGAGGTGGGGTCCTTCCCTTGGGAGGTGAAGGCTGCCCTCCTCAAAGCAGCAGACAGAGGCTGCAGACAAAATGTGTACAGTCCTCTCCCCTGGGGACCAGCTTGGGCTGTCTGCACATTAATTTCAACATTACCCTTTCCAGTCCCATATCTGGGCTGCCCAGCTGCCCAGCCAGAGGTTGGGATACATGTTCCTCCCCACTCCTGTCCCTGCTGGCTTGTCAGACCCCCAGGTTCTTTGGGGAGAGTGGAAGCTGCAAGTGATGCTTCTGGTACGGCAGCAGGTAAGATGGACGTGAAGATGATTTGGCCCCATGTTTTCTGGCAGTCCGAAAAAAATTTTAAAAAAATCCTCCACCTTTACATTTTTAATTTGCTTTAGATACAATAAATGGGTTTTGTAGAATTGTTAGTTGTTCAACAGATAGACAATTTAAAAAGGGAGAGAGCAATGCCTTAATCCCTAGGAAAGCTGGGGCTCTGCTACTTAAGTGGCAAAGTAATAAAAATAAAGAAAATACAAAGCAGGTCATTAATACAAGGCCATGTCTGCCATTAAAGGGGACCTTACTGTCACTCTGTGCCCCATGCTCTGTGCAGTGGTAAGGGGTTGGTCGTGTCCTTGGAGAGTTCAGGGAAGAAGGCAAGTGGATGCTCATCTTCCTTTTAAGGTTTTCTTTCCCTTATATTCTGGGAAAATCCCTGTGGAATTTATTCTTCTAATGAACATGATCTGAGGGTGTTCAGGTGAGACTGGTGCCTGTGTGGAGGGGAGGGCTGGGAACCAGGTATAGGTATGTGATATTTGTACATGCATGTGTTATCTGTGTCTAGAGGGTTTTTAGCTGCAATTGCAGACATTGTCTCTTTTTGGGTAAAACACAAAACAAAACTGGAGCAGCCAAGAGGCAGAGAGACTTACTCTTTATGGTACCTTACAAAACACTGAAGGTAGCTCAATTTACATGGCTAAAAAATGTTGCTAAATCCTTATCTTGCCAACTCATTACCATCTAGGGCAACTGAGACTACTGACCTCTCTGCTTCTCTACCCCACTGGAATAGCTTAATGCTCACAGTTCATTTTTGTATTTGGGCTTAAATTCTTCCCATTTTCTCTGCTTTCTATATAAGAGCCACCTGGTGCAGAATTGCATGCCTCCAGCTCAAAGTTCCCTCTCCAAGGACTGACTGGCAGGTTCATACCCCTGAAAAGATCTCAGGTGCCAGCTGCAAGCATCAAACCCTACAGGTATGCTCCCAGCTTAATCTCATTCCTGGGTTATATTTCTCTAACCCTGGTAGGATGCACTAAATGGCAAATGCATCTGGCATATGAACATTGCCAACTAGAGAATAGAAATCTAAGTACTGATGAAGTAAATGTTGATAAAATCCTGGGCAGATTGCCCTGCGTCAGGTGATTGCATAAAATAATTCAAGGTTTTCAGGCACTGCATGATGAACAGTTTCAAGGGAGGGTTTTGGGGTTTTTTTCTGTGCTAAAGAACAGGGGGGGAAAAGAATCCAAGGGCTGTCCCCAACAGTTAGGCACACTTGGGCACTTGAGCACGGCTGTTGAAGCCAGCGCCTGGTGCTACCCTGGCTCGCCACCAGCAAACTTGGAACCTAAAAATCTGCTCTGGGCCAAGTCTGCCTCCCTGTCCTGCAAGAAATGAGAACAAAAAAGTCAAAGGAGGCCCCCCCAATGAGGGTATCTGAGCTGGGATAGAATCAAAGCAGAAGGCCCCTGTCTTTGGCCTCCTCTGGCCCTTGGCCCTTGGAATTGAGGCTGTGCCTAAACTTGGTCTGAGCTGGGCTGGTTTGTATTTGGCTATAGTTTTAAAAGCAAAGTTTTGTATCACTGTGGAGAGTCTGCATTTTTTGTGGAATTCAAATATTCCTTAATTAGATGTTGTCTTTTAGTAGAATGAAAGAAGGGTTTTTATTTCGCTTTACTTTGCCATTTTAATTTACTCCCATTTTTGTTTAATAACTGGGTAGGAGAACATTAAACAGCTGCTGTAAAATATTTGGTAGCATGGCTCCAACTTACAAACAAGATCTGCCATCCAGGTTGGTGATGGCAGGTGTCTTGGAAGCTGCTTCCAGGTTTGGGATAGGGGACAGCTGGCTGGATTTGTCCTGTTGACCCTTCCCTCCTCACCCATTTCCCACAGGAAGCAGCTTCCCTCTTCCTTAGTACAGATGAAAGGGATGTACCCTGCGAGAGGGTACAGCCCTCAACAAATGTCCATGAGCTCCCTGCCAGCGATTAACAGCATCAGGGGCAGAGGCTGAGGGTTGCTAGTCCAGGGGATGCGGGCAGGAGAAGCAGAACCGAGCAGGACAGGCAGGGAGGGTGGCACGGACAGGACGGACAAGCACAGGCAAGCACAAGTGGGACCGGGCATGCATGAGCAGGAACAGTCGTGCCCAGGCAGGACGGGCCATGGGGCGGAAGGGACCGGAGCCAGAGGCCGGGGAATGCTGAGCCACCTCCCACAGACACTGCCCGCAGCTCCCTGAGGCTCCACCCGTGACACCCCTACTCTGTGGGGCCTCGGGACGGCACAGCGGCAGTGCCGCCACCCACCCAAACGGGGTTTAGACTATAGAACATGTCTGGGTTGGGAACCTGCTCGCAGTTCCATAAAACTCACGGGCAAAGGCAGGACCTGACCCTGGTCAGGGCAAGTGTCTGCCCCAGGCCGCCTCCTTTCCTTGGAGCCGCGCACAGCGGGAGCACGCACCGCCACGGCTGTCCGGCAATTTCGGGCTCTGGCTTGAACGGGAAGGATGGATGGCGTGGGGTCCTCCTTTCTTTCTCCCTCCTCCCACGAGCAACTCGTGTCACTCACGGCTGACGCTCTGACTCGTCCGGTTGCAGCCAGCGCTACCTTCCCACCTACATTTCTCTTGCTCTGCAAAGCCTAGGGGTATCCCTCCATTTCCAGCCCCACGCCCTAAAAATAGCACCCTACATGTACCGGTTCCTCGACTCTGCATGAGCACTTGCCGTGGACTAAGCTGCGGGATTTGTAGATTTGGGAGGAGGAGGAGGAGGGGGAAGTGGATGGTGCGGGTTTTCTCCCCCACAGGCATCACTTTTACCTTTTCAACATTTAGGGGTTTCGGGTCTACCCCAGGCTCGGTCCCCTGCCCGGCAAGAAGAGAGCTTGCCGCGCTGGGACTGCTCTCGGCCGCTGCGCATCCTCTGCGTCCGCTTAGCCTCCCTCACCGTCTCCGGGAGGAACTCCCATTTATCCCAACCTCGGCGATGACAAACCCGTCCCGCTCAGCTTCTCGGACGGTCGTTTTCGGACAGAAAAGATTGGATATGTTCAATGTTTAATCTATTTAATATTAAAAATACGTAGCAATAAAAATCCCGCCGCGTCCCGGCTGCTCCGTGCAAGTAAAGCGCCTCTCTCCTCTCCAAGTCCCAGATGATATTTACGGGGTTTTTCCTTGCTATTTGCTTGAATTTGGGAACCTTACACTAATGCCGAGCTGTGTTTTCGGGGTGGAGGGACGAGAGGGTTCGGGTCCCCCCTGGCGTGTCTTATCATCCGTATGCGAGCGGCCCGGCAGCCGCCACGGCAGCCCGGCACGGCGCCTTCTGCCCTGCCAGCACCACCAGCCCCCACTTCGGCCCCTGCAGCTGGAGGGCTCCGAGGCTCGCTCCCCTACAGCCCAGGCCGGGGGAATGGAGACCCACCACGCTCGACGAGATGCCCGACGGCACGGTGAGGGGCGGCTTCGTCGCGGGTGACATCTGCACCCTCCCCTGCACTTGTCTTGCCTCGGATCCGGGCTCTCGCCACGTCGAGGATAGAAATTAAGGATCGCCCCATCCCCGCAGCCGGTAGGAGCCGACCCAGGCAAGTACCGGCGGGGGCGTTCGTCCCGTTCACCTGGACGGGTTTCCGTGGGGAAGGACCGGGCCGGCAGCGGGACGAGAGGGCCCATCTGCAAGTGAACTGCCGAAATGTGGGCAGCGCCTGAGTACCTATAGTAGGGGTGTCGTCTGAGCCGAACACGGTACTATTCCCATACAGGGGTACATACAGCTCGATCCGCACCCTTTTTCTTTTTCCTTTGGGTCGCTGCGTCGGTGCCCACCCGCGACTGGCTACGCGTGGGGTGCATAAAGCCAGGAGTTTGCGGGTGTGCTGCAGCCTCTAACGGGACATCAGCTCCCCTCCCTTCTTAGCGCTGAGGAGTGAGGGAAGTGAGCGGGCGGCAGGCAGACACCCCAAAACTGCCCCCACTCCCCAACCCTTTCCTGCCTGGAGGGCTTCTTTCTGGGAGCCAGTACAGCCTAAGAAGGGAAAAGGCTGCAAATCGATTCCTCCTCCTCCCGGGGCGGCCCGGGATCCGGCACAGGGTCCGAACCGCAGTGCTCAGAGACGCGGCCGCGGCAGCTTCCGTGGTGGGAGAAAGGGGCTGGGGCTGTCGCCTGGGGGCAGCCGTGGGGCGGCCCACGCGTGGAGCCGCCTCCCCGTGAGGAGCCGCGATGGCAAGGCGCTGGCTGCGGGGAGAAGCCGAGGAGGCCTGGCTGGTTACGTGGGGAAGTTTATGCTCTTCTCCTCCCGCCCCCAACACAGTCACGTCCACCCCACTCCCGATAAGGCTTTCCCTGCCCCTACTCATCCCCTTTCCTGCCCCGAAGCCCCC
>VXBI01012179.1:0-27268 GCA_013397375.1 Toxostoma redivivum
AACTTTTATTATTACTATCTTTTCCCCAAAGTATTCTTCTTCACTTTAGAATGCAACTTTCTCCACAGAAAAAGGAAGGAATGTAGTTCTTGTCACCCTGACCATTGTGTTTTATCAGCACCTGCCCAGGTTTGAGACACCTTGCGTGGTTTGTGTTACCAAATTCCACATTTTGCCCCAGGTTTATTACAGCCCAATGGGATTAATTGCTTCTTCTGCTGAAGGCTTTCTCTATATCTTTTGCAGTTCATATCGATCTGTATTTTCTACCTGGTATAATTAGCATTTTCTGAAAAAAAAAAAAAAATCACATTTCCACTATCCTGGGTGGCTCCAAGCCCTGTCCAACCCAGCCTTGGGCACTTCCAAGGATGGGAATGTTTCTCTGTAGAATCCAGCATTAGCAATTACACTTTCAGGCTTAAAATATCTCCTAGATACAAAAATTTATGGAGGGTTTGTGCCAGTTTCAGAAACCTGAAAGAAGGGCAGAGTCCTGCTTTTCCTGAGGTCCATGGTAGCTTGGTAAAGGTGTTGGGTTTTGTGGTTCACAGTCTGCAAAGACACTTAATCCAAAATTTGGGAATAATTGTAACCAATGAAGACCTAATGGTTTAAGGACTGTGTACTTTGGAAATCTGTGTGAACTCTTATCTCTGAAATTGTTTGTCTTAATGCCCAGACACCCAGAAAAACGACTGTTATAAGTGAATGTGATATGAATCATAGAATCACAGAGTGGTTTGGGTTGGAAAGGAATTTAAAGCCCTTCAGGGCAGGGACACCTTCCACCATCCCAGGCTGCTCCAAGCCCTGCCCAACTTGGCCTGGAAAATCTCAAGGGATGTTTTACCTTAAAAATGTGAGGATTGAGGCATCTCTAAAAGGACAATTCATGTCTTTCCCCGAGGGAGAGCTGGGGATTTGCCTTTTGAGCCCTCCATGAGAATGGGCTGGTGAGGATAAACCACCATTTGTGTGTCCTTCATTATTCCAGGTGGTGGAAGCTCCCAGGGATAAAGTGGCAAACAAAGACAAGGTGATGCTCTCGAGATGGGGAGCAAATCTCACATTTTTCTCCTGGTTATGCACAGTGTGGCAGCCAATTTGCCCTTTGAAAAGAGCCTGGGGCTGGAGGACCAGGGGGAGCCACATTCTCTCTCTCTCTAAGGGATGATAGAAAGCAGAGAGGAGCAGAAACGAGATATTTTTCCCTGGGAAAATGTCTGTGCCTCTTCAGTTTTGCTGCTTTGACTGATTGCTGCAGTACCAGGGGTGTTCTGTGTGCTGTGCCCAGGTGAGGAAGACGTGCAGAGGTGTGCACCTGTGGGCACAGCTTAGTGCTGGACTTGGCAGGGCTGTGCTTAAGCTTAAAGAGCTTGGAAGTCTTTTCCAACCCTGAGAATTCTGTGGTTCTGTGGGTCCTGAGAGAAGGAGGAGCTGCTCACTCCTGCCAGATGAGGATGGCCCTGCCATCCTTCAGTGCTGCAGACTGGACACAAACAGCCTGGTGTTTCTTCTCCTGCGTGATTGAATTTTGACAATCAGCCACAAGATTTGTGCAGGCTGGCAGCAGCTTTTCCTGGTTTGATTCATTCCCTACCACTTTCACAATCGTAATCAACCAGCTTTATTTTTTTTTCCTTGTTTTTTTTTTAGTGGAAAACTCTTTCATCTCCATTTTCATGCTTGCCTAGAAAAACATACTCTTTTTCAACCAGATGTGGTAGACAAGACAAATATCCTTCTGTTTCCAGACTCTTCACTTTTCTTACCATTATGAAACAGATTTACTTCTGCAGAACTGACTGGTGCTAGATTTAATTAATCCTAGCATTTCAGTCACCCAAGCCTTTAGAAATGTAAACAGCCTGGGGAAGGGAAGACTTTAATTCACTGTTTTGTGTCACTTGTAATGATGCCATTTGATTTCCCTGGTGGCCCCACAGCTTTCCTTGACTCTCTCTTCCAGGCTGCTTGTGGAAAGGAGCCACCAAGCAGGAGCCAAAAGAAAAAGAAACAATGGTCAAGAAAAACTAACCCTTGAGAAAACAGAACCAGTATTTTTTCTTCAGTGATACAGCAGAGAACCAAAGAGGTTGAGTATCTATCTACTTCATACATTTCAACAGCTGATTCTATTTTCTCAGAAAGGGAGGAAAACACTGGGCAAATCACCTGGCAGGTGTGACAATTCCAGGTGAGATGCTGTTTCTGTTAGATTTAGCAGAAATGGTGTCATGTGAGCTATCCTGCAGGAGCAAATGGGTGATAATCCAGTGTCTGAGGAAAAAGGAATTGCATGTGGAAAAGAAATTGTGTGTCCAAGCACAGACAAAATGGAGAATGATGATCACAAACTACAGCATTGTTGTCACAAAACAGCAGAAATGGGGCTAAATGGGTTCTGGAGGCATCTTTGCCTCACATGAATGCTGTTGGGGGAATTTTGGATCAGTTGAAAGCAACCAGGATATGAGTTAAAATCATTTTGTCCCTGTTTGGGTCTTGATATTATCAACATTTTTTTAAGATTAGTTATCAGTGCCAGTGAGTCTAATTTATATGCTCACTAATGGATATACAGAAACACAGAGGAAAACCCTGAATGTTTTAATTCTGTTTGTGTGTTTTATATTGACAGGATCCTTCTCCCCTTCAGCAAACACATCCTCTCCCTCCAGTGTAGGATATTTCCCCTGCTGCACATGCTCTTGCTTGCCAGAAAATGTTGCTAAACTGCTTCCATTAGTGATGCTGTAAATCACAAGGACAGCTAAGATTAGTTTGCACTTTTGGAACAGGGATAAAATCCAGTTGGACACGCTTCCATTGTCATTCCTTATGAGTATCATCTGGTAGCATCATACACATTAGTGAATTGTAAATTTTGTAGACGTTTTGAGGCATTATTCTTTACATTTACATTGAAATCTTTCTTTTCCCTCCAAACCAAGAACATTTTATGTTGAAATGGGGGCTAATAATGTCTTTTCTGAGATAGAAAGTTTTGATAAGGGCCTTATTTCTAAGAATAGAGCTTTCAAGAGAATAAAACAGCAGTCTGTTGGAACAGAGGGTTTTGGAAGTAAAGCTTATTTAGGCATCCCAAGTGAGTTTGTTCCAGGCGGGTATGCAATAGAGAGGTAAGAGTTTGGAAGGTGGAAATGGCCAAAATCTGTAGCAGCAGCACAGCAGAATAGCACAGGCCTGAGAATTTCAGTTATAATTTGTGATAAATTGATAAAACATCTTACATTGTAATTATAGTTGTTTAAATGACTGAGATCTGTATTACAGTTTAATTACTCAGCTGATTTAAAGTCTGAGTAGGTCCCACTCTTTCTGCCTCTATATACAATTTAGGGAACATCCAACACCTTATTTAGTGATAAATAATATTTCATCAGTGGTCTTGGTTCTCTCAGAACACAAAGTGGGTGAGGTTTCCCTTTCCTGCCCTGAGCTCTTTTCCATGTGCCGAGTGCTGCTCCCCATCCAGCTGGAGGGTGTTCTGACATGATGGAATGAGAAAAGGTTTGTGTCCTCCTCCATCAGTGAACAGGTGAACTGCCCAAATACCTGCAGGCACCTGGGCACAGGTGAGGGGGATGCTCTGGCTGGAAGCACAGCAGCTTCCCTGGGAACAGACATGGTCTGGTGCTTCACTGCATGAATTTGGTGCTGCAAAAGAACCCAGGCAACCTCCTGAAAGTGAAGTAAGATCACACGTAGCTCAGTGCAGTTTTTTCTCTGATGCCTAAAAGCTTCAAGTAAAGATGCCTCAGGATTCTTGATGGGGCTGTGGAATTGCTTAACAGCAAACCCATCTGTTGAAAACTCCCCTTGCTTTGATGAGGTCTCTAATTGTCCCTCTGCCAGTTTCCCCATCAACAGAATGGTATGCTCTAACCAGGAGTGTATTCAGACTGAATTGTTCTATCTTCAAAATGCTGGAGATTGAATTTTTCATTAAAGAAAGTAAAAATCTGCAATCTGTTTAAACACTGGAGGGACTGCAATAGAAATTGCTCAGACACTTCCAGGGATCAGAGGCTCTAATGCAGCTTCTGGAGCTGGATTTAGAGGGATAAGAGGAAAGTCCAAGTAGGACTGCTGCTAAGCTCTGGAGCTTGCTGCTGTGTGTCTGTGCTGGTTCAGTGCTGTCTGAGTGGATTTCACTCTCCCTGGCCCAAATCTGTGTCCTGGGCAGCTTCTCCAGCCTGGCACACAGGCATGGTGCTGTCAGAGGAATTTCATGTGTCCTGCACCTCATCCAGAGTTAGGGATGAAACTGTTTTTCAGGGGAGAATTTGGGTGGAATAGGGATGGCACCCTGCTGCTCTCCCTGAGGAGACTGGGAGGTGTATGATCAATATGTTATTCCCAGTGCCTGGAGGAGCTGCAGGAAACACGAAGAGAGACAATTGCCAAGGGATGGAGGGACAGCACACAGGGAATGGCTCCCACTGCCAGAGGGCAGGGCTGGATGGGATATTGGGAATTAGGAATTGTTCCCTGGCAGGGTGGGCAGGGCTGGCACAGGGTGCCCAGAGCAGCTGTGGCTGCCCCTGGATCCCTGGAATGCCCAGGGCCAGGCTGGACATTGGGGACAGTGGGAGGTGTCCCTGCCATGGCACTGGATGGGCTTTAAGGTCCATTCCAACCCAAACCAAACTGTGATTATATTAATATGAAGGTGGTCACACCAACCAACCAAGCTATGACCTGAAAGCAGCTGCATTTCAAAGGATTTGCTCTTCTTTGTGAGACGAAGAGGAGGAAACAATTTTTATTACTTCCAGAAGCCCCGGTGAATTCAGAGATGAAAATCTTTTCCATGTCTCCGGTCTGTGCAGGAGGGGTATCATTAAGTGATCAGGTTGATGCCAGAACGTGTCCCTGGGCAGGCAGAAGCACGTTCTGTGCAGAGCAGAGGTGAAGGGAGAACTCACTGACTCCTTGAATGTGCTCAGAAACCCCTCTGGAGCAGGGAACCCCAGCCCCAGGCAGGGCTCCAGTGATAATTTCAAGTGCCATCTTTGGTATCAGGGTTTTATGTCCTTAGTACATGACAAACAATTCAAATGTCAAGAATGCCTTATCACTGGGAAGGGATTTTTCCCCCCCCTTCTTGTCTCCTGGAGTTTTACCAGCCTGTGTGAATCAATCGTGAGAATTTGGAGGTAATTTGTTCCAAAGAAACAAGGATCAGTTCATTCCCTTGGCTCTTTATTAGCTGGAAAGGGTGGGGGAAAGAAAATGAGCATGTAGATTAATAGGAAATCCAAACTGGTCTGTGAATGTGTGTCTGGACTGGCTTATTCATGACTGTGATACACATGTAAAATATGCTGGTGGTGCTACACAGTCAAAAACACAGCTTGCCAATGCTGTCAAATTACTATTTATTTCCTCTTAATTCCACTGGGTGTGACATTTATACATCCAAATGTCCAAATACATCTATCATTTGGTCGGAGTTTTCGTTAGCCCTACTACAGCTCTGAAAGGTTATTTAAGTTTTTGCATGTGGGAATGACCAGCTGTGGAGATTTTAGAACTGAAAAGGGTATTTTTATATTTTGACCTGACTTGACTTCACTTTAGAACAAGTCTTTTGTGCTTTAAAACAAGCCTTCCCCCCTCCTTTTTTTTTTTCTCCCCAAAAATAGATGAAGCTATATATAATTTTACCCTTTTAAAACCTCCTTGTCTTCATTTGGGAGAAAATACAGTATTTTAACTACTGAGTTTGTCAAAGATAATTGTTATTATGTGGTATGAGTGGTGTGATAGGCTCCTCTATGTAAACAGGTGATGCAGAGGGTGTCAGGGAGCCCTGTGCAGTGAGTTTAGATTATATGTTTTTGTTATTTTGAAAAAGAGATGATAGAAGTTAATTGGGCCTGCACAAACTGGAGGGTTGGATCTCAGCTGAACCAATCTGGCCATTTAGTGAAATGTGGCAGCTGGGGATGGGCACTGGCTGCTTCCCCCTCACTGAGAGCTGGGCTGGAGGGAAAACCTCTTTTCCTGTGGCACAGCTTCCAAAGAGCCCTTTCAAACAACATCAGTGATGATGCTGCTCTCATGGAATAAATTCTGAATGTGACAGGCCAGCAAGGAACTTCCTCACTCCTTAATTAAGTAATTATCTCCCTGACTGATGTCCCAGGAGCTGGCAGCAGCAGTTGTGTCCCTGGAAATGTTCATACCCAGGGTCCTTGAGGAAATGTTGGCAAATCCCTCCCACACCAATGGGGATTACGTGAGTTAGTAACACACTCTTCTCAAGGTCTTTTTCATTCAGATTAAAAAAGTGTTGGGCAACCTTCCTGCAGCTACTGGTGAAGCAGAAAGAGATAAAGCAGCTGCAGTGCCAAAGGTGATTTTATTTCTGAGGTCTCTGGAGCTTGAGCTTGGCTGGTGTTTCCTCAGAGCCTGGGCTCCATCTGTCACACAGCCAAAGGGAAGGGCACCCTGTGAAGAGACAGGTTATACTTGAGTACCTGTGTGAGCTTGTGGAATTTAGGCAAAACTTCTGGAAATGGATTATATCCTGTCAGACACTGACTGACTGAACAACACAGGCGTGCCTTTGGCCACACAAAGCCCTTCAGGTTTGTAATGGAGTAAATAAATTTAACACTGAGCACTGGGCTAATTTAGCTGTGTGACACTGGTCATGTTGCACCTGCGGAGGGTTTCCCCCCCTGTTAGATCCTACAGATCTAAAATATTAGAACTATTAAGATAGATTAGAACTATTAGATCCTGCAGAACGACTATTCCTCCACACCTTTTGCCTTGTGGCCTGAGGGTGTCACAAAAAGAGGTGCTATTTGTAAAAAAGCCAGGTAAACAATTCAGGCCTCATGCTCAAATCCTGTTTTTCAGCATGTAGATGGATCTCCCATGCTCAGCATGATGGTTACACTGCAGCACAGGAGCTAAGGGAAAACTGCTTCTCTAGGCAGGTAAGTGCCATCAAATACCTGTGGAACCTACAGGGGCCTTGTAATGGATGCTGGGAACATTCCCCAAATGTGTCTGGAATGAGTAATAATGCTCAGGTAAAACAAGAGAAAAGGAAGGGAACAGACACCTGGCTGGAAAACCTTCCTCAGCCAGGAATGTTTGGACTAGATAAAGTTGCTGCCTGAGTATGAGAAGCAGGTTTAGATCACACTTTCCTGGCTTCTTGGTCAGCATTTTAAATCATTAGGAAGATGTTGGTTTTGTTTTCTTTTCTCTAGATGATTATGGAAGGGAGAAGGGGGAAAGGAATCACTCAATCATGGTGACCTTTCCTAAGCTTTAGAGAGTGGGCTCTGCTCCTGATGCCAGTGGGACAGAACTGGAGACAAACTGAAGTAATAAAAGCCTCAGAGCACTAACAGAGCATTTATCCCTTCTACCACAGTGCAGCTTCACCTCTTGGTGACAGTGTATTTCCACTGCTCGCTGCTGTGCTTATGGAGGCAGAAAGTGCATTCACAGAACAGGGACATCGTTCCAAGAACAGGAAATCTTCCTGTCATCCTTGGACTCCACTTTGTCTTTCCTCCTCCACCAGCCACGGCTGCCCAGCTGCTTATCAGTCCCTCCAGAACATCAGACCTTCACAGTGATCCCATCTCTTACTCATGCTTTACTCATTTCCCAACATGGCAATTACTGATGCTCTGTTCAGCCTTCCTTAAATCTCTGCTTTGAATTTAAGGTCATTTAAAGTGCAGATGAGGATGGAAATTAATTAAATAGTAATCCATACCAAGTACATGCAAAGGCATAAGATAACTGTGTGTTCCAGGAGCAACACATTGTGTTTCAGATGTCTGGGCATCAACCACATCCATGATGCTGTTAACAAAAAAAGGATGTAGTCCCAATGTAGAAATACTTTTCTACAGCAGCAGGCATAACTACAGCTTAAGTGACATTTAATCACTGTCCCTTTTGCACAGGGAAAGGTGTACAGACCTGCTGTAGGTGCAAAATCTTCTGCATGACAAAAAGAAAGCCAAGGAAGCAAAAGGGTTTTAAGATTCTAACCTGGGAAACTGGTGGTATTTTCTCTGTATCTTACTAAAAGAGATGAGGTATCAATCTCTTAAAAGCCAAAATCCTGAAAACCAGAGAACTACTCCTGATGCAAACACCTGTCTGAAGCAGCAATTTCAAAACTACTGCAGTTTGTCAGTTTAAAGATGTTGTTTCCAGATAGTTTTGTTGAGCAGCCATGCAGCTAGCACGCAATGGATAGCCTGAAAATGTCATTTAAGGGGGAAAATAAAAAAAATAAGAGAATCCCAGCTAGGGAGTATCCATCACCCACATTCAGGCCAAAAGGATGAGCTGCCATATAACAAAGTTTGAATGACAAATAACAAACAGGAAGAAGCCTGTCTGAGCTTCTTAGATGATAAAATCTTAACAGAGGTTTTTGTAACAGTTCTTCCATGTTACTAGTTTTCAGAGACTCAGAACAAAAAAATTTCATTGGGTTCTTTCACAGGTATTCTTACTTGCAGCTAAACCCCAGAGATTATTAAGAATTCCTCTGGTAATTAGAACAGCTTGGATGACTAGGAAATGTGTGAATAACATAAAAATGCCATTATTTATTAGAAGAAGCAATAACTAGAATATATAGAATATATAACTATATAACTAGAATATAACTGCTCAACATAAGTAGTTACCAGATGATTCTCTGCATATTTTGAACATGTATACACCTGACAGCCAAAACCCGAGACTCCTCAGGAATCTCCCTTCCCCCTGCTGAGGAACAGTTCCTTTGAAATGCAAACCTGAGTTGCTTTGATGCCCTGTTTGGAGCAGCATCCACATTTAAAGTTACAGGAGCAGATTTTGCACTCCCCACATCTCCTGCCCAGTCCTAGTTTCTGTGTGTGCATGGCATGGTTACAGTCTTACAGCTCTGCACTGCTCTAGTTCACAGCCAGGGGTATTTACTTGGCCCAAACTGAAGAAATCTATTTTTCCTGAGCCCAGATTAGAGAAGTTTTGCGTGGCTACTTCTGATGGTGATTTACATGTGCAGGTACACGTGAGACAACAAAAAAGGTCATTACTCAAAATCACTTTTTTTCCTAGTTGCAGGATAGTGTGGGTTGATGAAAATAAGGTTTTCAAACAAGAATGACAACAGTTAGCATACCTTTCAGCATGTTTTACTTTTTAGCTTTGTTCCTTCTGATCACAAGCCTTTCCAGAACAACAAATACTGCAAACAGACAACTCTCCCAAATGCAGCCAGTATGAAGTCAGACAGCTGTCTGATACAACACCCACCTGCCAGGCATTATTGAAGAAGTCACTACATCACTGAAAGTGTGCAAAATTAAGAAAAAAATGTTAATGGAAGTTATCATTAAAAGTAATCTAATCTTTATAACTGGTGGGTGTAATTTAGTTGCTTCAACCTTTATATTATGACATGCAACTTCCTTGTCTGCAGCAATCTGTTCATTCTGCTAATTCAGAAACCCTTCCATACATGCAACAGCAGCAGCAGAGCCTTTTGAATCCTTTTCTCAACATTTTGGAAGAAGCTGGGAAATGACATACCTGAGAAACCTAAACCTCTAGAAATGTGGAATTTTACAGAGAGCAGCCCAGGTGTCTCAGATCCCCCATCTGTGCCTTCCCAGCAGCTGATCAGACATCACAATTATGGTCCCTGCCTTTATTTCACATCTTAACAACAGAAATATCAATAGATTATTTGAGAAATTACAACTTTGGAAACAAATAGCTGAGTGTAACTTAGGTCAGACAGAGGTCATATTTTTAGGATGAGAGTGAAGCCATCACTTACAAATTAAGAGGAATTGTTCAGGCAGCAATACTTTGATAAACATCCCCTAGAATCAAAATGCTCTTTATTGTTCAAAGAGTGGTCTTATTGCTGTGGCTGAGTTACCATTTTAAGGTTTCATTCAACAAGTTTACTGGACAAGAAATTTTAAAGAATTAAAAACAGCATTTTCAACTGCACGGTGTGGAAAAAAAATGAAAGAAAAAAAAAGAAAGAACTCCCCTGAAACTCAGACATGCACTAGACACCCTTCCATGAGTTACAGCAGGAGTGTCAGTGCTGACCTGGCATTAACAAGCACATCTCATCTGGGTTATGATCACTAATGCTGGTCCATCTGCAGGGGTGTCCACCAGGAGACAGGTTATCCATCGTGCGAGAGGAGACTTGGTGAGGCTCTCCATCCTTTCCTGACACAGGATCTGCTGCTGGGGACTTGGGGATGCTCTCCAGCTGCTACTGCATGAACAGGATGCTGAAGGCCATCACCACACAGCACACGGCCACGTAGGGGCTCTTCCTCTCACCTGCAGGAGGGGAGAGAACCCAGAACAAACAGAAATTCAGGCATGGCTAAACAGACCCAGCTGCTCCTAGCCCAATGCTGTAATTGTACAGCAGCACGTGCAAACTGATACTTGACATTTCTAGCTGGAGAAAGGCAGGCAGAAGTACAGCTGTGTATTCACAAAGAACACGTGTGGGCAGTGGGGAGATTTGGATGTAGGACAGGTTGTTTTGCCACATAAAAAGAGAGTTGGGGCTCTTTGCTTTAAGGGAGAGACTTGAGCAAGGACAGGGAGTGATAGGACAAGGGGGAATGGACTCAAGCTGAAGGAGGGCAGGGATACATGGGATATTTTGGGAATTCTTGGCTGTGAGGCTGGGCAGGGCTGGCACAGGGTGCCCAGAGCAGCAGTGGCTGCCCCTGGATCCCTGGAATGCCCAAGGCCAGGCTGGACACTGGGGTTTGGAGCAGCCTGGGACAGTGGGAGGCCATGGCAGGGGTGGGATGGGTGGTTCTGGGTCTCTGTGAAAGGCCCATGTAAGAACTACAAACCACCTCTTCTGAGGTGCAGTTTTATGTTGCTGCCACCTCCCAGTGCCAGAGTCAAGGGGCAGGCTGCCCAGGACACCTCATTTTTGCTGGCTCTGCCTCTGGGCCTGGTACCTGTCACCTGCAGTGTCAATCTCCTGTGCAGGGTGTCATGCAGCAGCCAGAGCTGTGAGCTACCCAGACAGGGCCAGATGCCTGTCTTTTTTTTGCTTTGCTAAGAAGACATAACATTGTTAGCACATGAAGATGGGTCTGGTCCACAGATTTCCTTGATAAAAATGGTCAGCAGATCACAGGAGCTGCACAGACACCTCTGTTTTCTGACTGTTTCAAATTGGTGTCACAGTTTCCCAGGGCAAACTATGGATTAAAGATGAGTTTACTGCATTAATAGTTTCATGTGGTGGCAAAAGCAATTGTGAGAGATCAATTCTCACCCATTTGGTCCAGGACAGAATGTTATAGAGGTCTCTTTTTCACCAAGAAAAAAAAGATTCTTAGGTGGGGAACTGTAACACAACCAGGGGAACATGAGTAATGTTAATCACACTGGTACTTACTTACAGGAACACTTTCTCCATTAATTAGCAGGATGTTTTTACACTTATTCTTCATGGTTCCACTAAATTCTCCTTGGAGAGACCAACACTGGATGGTATCTCCAGCCTACAGAACTGCCAGGGAGTGTTACTACTGAAATGAGTCCTTCAAGTGAGAAGATCCCTGTTTTTACACACCCAGAGTATAAAGACAGAGCTGGGGCTGTTTGCTTTAAGCAAAGTTCAATTTCCCTTTGCTGTGTGAGGTCCTTTGTCTTTACAAACCACCTTATCAGAGACAAAGTTTTCAGAGAAACATGAAAGAAAAAAACCCACCAAGGCTCCCAAGTCTAGCATGGTGCAATTTTTATGAAAAAAGTCTTGTCTTTTACCAGCAGGACTTTTAAAGAAGGAACAAACTTTCCGCAGTAAAAGAAAAATAAAATACTTGCAGTGACACCTCCCATACACAGGACTGACTGCCCAGTGACATTACAAGATGCTGTCATGATCTGGCATATATTTAATTAAACTTCAAATAACTGAACGAATTAATGTCTGCAGTTTCACATCTGTTTAAAATAAATTTTGAGGAAGTCCAACTCCTACGGTTCAGGGTATTACAATTTTCATATGGGTTATGCTTTTCTGCTCTTAATTTTCTTAAAAGAGAAATCACCATGTGGCAGGATTAAACATTATTTTGCACAACTTTGTAAATATGTAACCACTTGCCTGTGATTAAGATCTTATGTACATGTGAAAAGGTTGTTTAAACATACCAGGGAAGTGAAATGTAAAGGAAGCCAGCAGACATTTTCATTTTTAAAACCTACACTTTCTACTTGCCTTTGTGATTAACACACACAAAATGACAGGAATCATCTCCAAAGCCCATTTTCATTTCTTAGTCTTAAAAAAAGTCAAAGTGGTCCACTCTAGATGCAAGTTGCAAAAGAAACATAGCTAACTGAAAAAAAAATAACCTTGTACTTAATTAACTACAAAGTAGATGGTAGGGGCAAGGTAAGGTGAAGTGTTCTCTTCAACCTTGAACAAAACAAAAATGCAGCTGTATTTTTACATTTGTTTTCACTGGTATAGCTCAAAATTAATTTCTGACAGCTGCCACCTTCTCAGCACTTTTCAATTACAGCACTAAAACTGATTCTGCTATGTCTATTATCAAAATGGGGCAATATCTGCAATCATTTTAACAACTGGTCTTCACCAAAACCCTATTCTTTGTGTCAATGCTTTTCTGACTTCCTGTAAAATGTTCTGCCTGGGAATGCAGAAAGGGAATCATACAGGCTGTCTTTAGGTTCAATGATTAGTAGGAAGATCTAGAATTACAAGTTCAAAGTTTCTGCTCTGAATTAGCAATGCAATTTGAACATTGATGAGGGGTTTGTAGTTTCTTTTTTTTTCCTAAATCGTGGATATAACTTAATGTTAAGACTAAACTTCTGTTGCATATTCCAATTTCCTTCTCCAAATAAATTCAGGATAGGGATTAAAATAAATAAAAAACCAACGTTATGGGAAAATGTCAAGAATCAGATAGAGCTGATCAGCCTGTGTGCAGATGTCACTTGACACGAACAGCTCTGTGTAATTCAAAAGTGCACAGAAGCTGAGTAAAGGAAGGATAGGGGAAAAAACCACATTTATGCTTAAACAGAACCTTAATGCATTATGAACTCCATTTTTTTTATTACTGTAAGGTAAATATCTGGCTTTTATCCAACAGTCCATTGCAATTTCAAACAGACTGCAGTTTGTAAGAAACCACAGATTTCTTTGCACATTAGAAATACACCCTTGGTTATTTCACGTGGCAGAAAGTGCAAAAGACTTTTGAAAATATAACACCAGATACATGAACTGACATGAGAAGATGCAGGATTTCCATGACGCTAATCTAAGCAAGCAATATCCTGCCCCCTTATTTCATGGAGGTTAAAACCTGCATTTTTGAAGACAAACAACGTGTATGGTTTTCATTGCTACATGGCAACACTATCCTAATAAATTATGCTAGAAATAGGACTGATCTTAGGGATTTTGAAAGGAAAAAAAAAAAGAATTACCAATCCTGGCGCATTTCCAGAATACCCCCAACAGTCTGTAAAGATAAAGTAAATTCATTAGGCTCTTGATTTAATACATCCAAGTCAACTGATTTCTTTATGTTAAAACAATCTGAATTGACAATAATTTGTCAATTTGACTCTCTTCTGAACTCAAGAAAACAGCAGATACCTGCACATAAGGATATAGAGTATGAATTACAGAAGTGGCAAAGTTTTAAGTCTAGCAGGGGTCTTTTTTCATGTGCAAAGATGCATTCAACTCATTCTGTCTTCCAGATCTAAAGATTTCACCAGAACCCTGTATTTATCTACAACAAAGTACCCTAGACAGAAAATTTTGTGAAGGAAAAAAAATCCTCCCAGTTCTTCTGGTTCTTTTTTATTCCCTTACCAACATTTACCTTGCTCATGTCTCTACTGTGCTGCTTGCCCAGGACATCACCTCTCACAAGTGACAACAGCAACACAGAAAAGCAGAATTCAATGCAGGGAACACCCAAAGGGATGTAACAAATGTACAATTTCTCTGTGTAACCGAAATAATCTCATACTGACTTCTCCAGAGGAGCAGGGACTGCTTTAGAATCTGAGGAAGACAAGGGGAACAATACTGAGGTGTCCTGTGTAAGAACACAGATTTCAGCCCTTCAAAGCTTGTCTGCAGGAAGGTTTCCTTTATAGCATGGCACAGAACACTGGGGAAACACTTGGAGAACTGCCATTAAGGAGGTAGCAAATACAACCCCACAAATAACATTCTGAACTCACACCCACAAAGGTTTGATTGTCTGTCTTTGCCCTTTTTTGGGCTCTGAGAGTTGCTTACTTCTAACACATTTAAATGCAGACAGGTAGGCTTGGGCCACTTGCTCCTGCTGCTTGAGCAATCAACATACACTTTTATTTTTTCTCTGCTACTTTCATTTCATGTCCTCTTTTATGGTCTTGATTGACTTCAGCATCTCTCTGTCCATATAGCAGCCTCCTCCATTTCTGAGACAAAGATACAGTGTGGGGCAGGTAAACACCAACTGTGGCAGCAAATGACTGAGGTGTTCAAACTCAAAGTGAAATGCTTTTTGCTTATGTACCCCTGGCTTACCAAGTCATCCTGAACAGCTTTCCATTTCCATTTTTAGAAAACAGGCATTTTCATCTGTGCTTTATATTTTAGTTTTACCTCAAGCAAAATATATACATACACACACATACATATTTGGATTTGACTATATTTCTGTACAGTCAAAGCTCTTCTTTTTTCTGCTTTTGTGTAGCTCCACAAGCAGAAGTAATGATCCCTGGATACAGACCACCACACTTTTCCAGGCTAAGAGGTCATACAATAAAGTAACCTGAAGACATCTATGCCCTTTTTGAAGATCCATGCAGGTAGAAAGGCATTCATGTGCAAATCTTACAGGGCAAAATACACAGTCCTGAAGTGCTCCATTGATAGCACCTCAGGTTCTCAAAACTGTTGTTCACTCTCTGTAAAATTAGAATTTACAGATTGCATGCTGCAAAACCAACAGGAAAACTTCCATAGCCCTGATTCTCATATTGCCATCTCTGAAAAGCTTGCCCAGGAGCTCAAAGAAACAAAACATTACCATTCTGTTCATATACTTTTGAAGAATCCTGCATGGGAAAAATAACATTAATCCTTTCAGGCAGCCTGGAAGTCTGTTGAATTTGCCTCACAATCTAAGCAATGGTATTTTTATATCTTAGGGATTTCTTGACTAATGTGAAGCCACTGCTGCACACTTCCCTACAAAGCCCCCTTGGTGAAAACAGACATTTTCCCATCTGATGTGCCAGGTACAAAACAGAGGATGGGTTTCACCAGCTGCCCTTAGAAACTGCCATTAACAATTTATGAACTTGAAGCCACTGACAAAAGGACTGATCAGCCTTCCCATGATGGCACCAGAACATTTTAAGAGGCTTTTGTGCTACTGAACAGCTCAGTACCTCTGTTTGTCCACACAACCTGCTGCTGAGCAGAATGAATTCTGGACCTTCTGATCATAAACCCTCTGGAAGAACTGGGGAGCTCCCACTGCAGGAAAAGCCTGTGCAGACCTCCTGCTCCCGTTTTTTCCATTAGTGTTCATCCGAGGTCCACAACAAGAACCTCTTCAAGTCAAAACCTGCTTATTAGAGAAGTGATGCTGCCTTGAATAATTCTGCTCCAAAGCAATTCCTCCTGCAGCAACTCCTCAGTGTAACTGCACTATTCCTCCTCCACCCTTTGTGCTCTGTTCCATCCTTGTCTGGATGCAGGTGAAGGTGTGGGTCTGGCTGGGCTATCTGCTGCTTTCTGGCAGCCACAGGGCAAATGTGCACGATCTGCTGCATATTCTTGGCTCTCTAAATCTTAAAAGCGCTCATCGTAAAAAGTGGTGGTGGTTGTCTGGAGAACAAAAAAACCCAAATAAATGGATCCTCTTAAGCTGAGGAGGAGTTGGTGGAGTCTTAGACGACTGCTAAGGCTGGGTGTGCTCCAAAATGCCATGTGTTCACCAGGAGAAGCCCAGTGCCACTGCAGGAGGGATTGTGAGACATCCCCACTGCAATGCTGATGGAAAATCAAAGGGGATTTCTGCTGCACATGAGCTAACACATCTTTCTGGTTAGCAGGGAGGAGAGAATTATGTTGTGGTGCACACTCTCCTGTAGTTAGCATGAAACAGTAAATCTCCACTTGCTTTCCCAGCCTTTAACACTGTTTCTCAGGACTGAGCACATGGAAACGTTCAGGGAAAATGAAGGTTTAAGGCTCTGCTTGGCTTGGTAGGAAAATACACACTTTGGCAGAAATGAGGGGGAGGAAATACAGGGTTATGAGGATAGGTGACATCACTGTGAAATGGTGTCTTTCCACCAAGAGAAATGTATTTTTTCACTTATTATCAACAGACCTAAATCCTCAGCAAAGTTACCAATCACTTAGAAATACTATCAAAATTTCTCCTCTCCATTACTTTAGTATTTTATTGCTACTTTTTTATGCCTTTGATTTGGAGCAGGAATGATGAGGTAAGAGCATCTCTGTGGTTAACTGAAATACCACTAGAATTTGTTTTATCCACATTTATCCAGACATTTCGATTGGAGCATGGAGTACATTAGAAAATAGGGACAGGGGTTTAGCACCATATGAGCTCCATGTAAACATCTACCATACAGGAAACAAATTTCATTGCTTCCAGGCCAAGGTTTTATTCTCCAGTACAAAGTAGTCTACAAATACATACATGCATAAAACAAAATGGTGTGTCCTACATCTACATAAATACAAACCTACACATCAAACGCCCAACTCCTCCACAGTGTCAGCACCCTTTGGAAACGTTTTATGAAGAGAGTTCTATTGTACTCCAGACAGATTTGCCTCAAGAATAAACAGAGTAGCTCCAGATTAAAGGAAATACTCCCTGCCAAGAACAGCACTAAAATTTTAATCAGTAAAATAAACATTCTTACTTCTTACTGTGTATACCTCATTGACTATTGTGTTATCTTCCACCAGCAGACACCCAAACTCCCCTCATCCCCCCACACCCTGCCCTTCATGAAGTCATCCTTTCTTCCATCTTTACTTCCATCCAAAGAAATCTCTAATGCCAGTGGCAATTTCATGGCCTCATATGAAAGGACACAAGTGTTTTCATGTCAGAACTCCAAATTAAAAAAAAGAAAAAAAGCTGACGTACTTTGGGTATCTTACACTGCTAAAATTTAAAAAAAACTGGATAATAAAACAGCAGCCCAAAAGTTAATTACAATGAAGGTTTTCAGAAGACAAACACACAGGATTCTTGGTCATAACAGTCTATTTAAAACTGGACACTTCTGAATTTAAATGTAAAAGTGATGGAAGACACTTAGAGAAGAACATTTTATTTAACAGGAAATTACCTAATGGAAAAAGTGGAGAAGTCAAACACTTAGCATCCAAAAGCCTGTCTGTTTTTCCACCTAGAATTACCTCCTGGTTCTACAAATATCATCTCCTTCTCACTAACCTTAGGAGACAGCATTACTGAAGTTCTATGGACAGCCCCTGAGGTTTCTGTGTCACAACTGTCCAGTGGTTTCTCAAAACCCATCACATTTAAATCACAGTTCCACCGATCATAGCTAGTATCCATATGATTTAAAAAAAAAAAAAAAGTTAGGTTTGTAGAAGCTTTCAAAAACTCTTCTAGAAATTCCTTCATCTTAGAGAATAGAAAACCATGATTTAAACAGACCACACATGAGGACTGTGTTGCTTATTTTAAAAAATATTTTTAGTTTTCTTTTAGTTACAGATTATTGCTAAAGCTGCATTTCAAACTCGTATCTGCACAACACCTATCTTGAAAACAACTAAAAAGTCAGTCTCTGCTGGTTTCTTACCCATCTTAGGAATCAAAAATAAATTATTGCAACAATAGCCACATGTAGGAGAATGTTTCATTTCTGTCTCTCATTTCTCTATCTCTAATAAGCATCTAGCAATGAAGCTACAAATCTACAAGATTAATAACTCAGCATTAGCAAGGTTAGTGAGCTAGTAAATCCTTTAAATAAAACTGCAACTAAGTGCTTGCCAACACGTTATTGCACTGTATTGTGAGGTACAAAATTAAGATTTTTATCTTTAAAGAGAGAAAATTCTCAAAGCAGGATCTGCATTATCACACGCCTTCATCGGGAGATGCTGAAAGGCTGCAGATGAAACCACACAGCTTGAGGATGTCTGAAATGATCAGGATCAGGACACATACCCGGTTTTATTTTTGTCCAGTAAGCTGGGAGCCAAGGATCTGATGTAGGCACAGGTACATATGAGCAGCAGGATCACAGTCAGCAGGCTCTGGAAGTTGAAGATGGCAGACTACGGAAGAGAATCGGGAAAACAAAGAATTACATCTCTGCAGTGCAGAACTTCTCTGAAAGTGGAAGTTCTGGAAAAAATGGGTGACTCCTTAAGACAACACCAGCAATGAAACCTACAATGGCCATGAGCCAGAAAAACTTCTCATGGAATGGGATTTCAACAGAATACAGTGGTGGTAGTTAAAGTAGAGGCAAGAACTGACTGGCAAGTAAACCAGTAGTAGCCAAGACAAAAAATAACCCAAAATGTGCAGGAGGTTTGTTAATACACCACTTTTTAAAGGCTAAATTTAACAGATTTGTAGAATATATACAGTTAAGCCCACCTGAACTATGATAACTGATTACTTTCAAATAACATTCTGTTTTAAATTGAAAACATCTTTATTGTAAATACTTTCAGTAATGCTAGTTATATGGTAAATCCTGAAGAAATGGATGAAATTGCCTTAGGATTGAGAAGTAAGGTTCTAATGTTGACAGCAAACACTGATCAGCCTAATAGCTGTAAGAAGAGACTTCTTGAGAAACTGCTGCAATATTTGGCAATTTACTGAAGTGTAAATTAAATGCATCCTATAAACCTTTCTTTTACCCTTTTTTTTTTAGTTTTGGGGTTTCTCCTAAGTGTCTCAACTGACATTCTGGTCAGTGTAACAGCACCAGATGGTGTAAGAGGCAATTTCCTACTTCAGAAAGCTTTATTTTACCTTCACTTTGCTACACTCATTTGCAAATCTGTTTTACTGTGAGCTCCAAAAAAAAAACCAAACAAAAAAAAATAGTGTCAAAGCAAATGCAATAAATACACTCTTTGTTCTGGAATTCTGATGAACTTCTGTCTCCGGTGTTCATACTGCTCAACCCAGCTGGCTGAGTAGTGGTATTTAATTAGAGGTAAATATTTAGCACTTAGGAAAGGATATTACATTGGCATTTCCTTCTCCAAGCACATTTTAGGGCACATCAGAGCCTTCATTTCCATGCAGCCTGAGGCACATCTCTCTTGATGTGCACATGCTTTCTTCCTATGTCACAAAATTATAATGTTTTGAAGCTCAAATAATCAAATCTATCTATCTAGCTGATGGGAATTATAAAAGAAAGTCACAATATTCTAGTTCAGTATGGCACTAGCAGGAAATCAGGAGAGAAAACCAAGAAGCTCTAGTAGAAGGAAAACCACTGGAATGCACACAAGTGTTGTGATACTGAGATCAAAAACCTGGTGACCAAAACCCCCTAAAGTCAGCAGTCATACAACTCAAAACAACCCTTTAGCTTATTCAGAAGTCTCCATGAATCATATGAACTCCAGAACATGCACAGAGCTGCCAGTCTGAATACATGCTTTAGGCAGGGTTAGCTATCTAACTCAATGGGGTAGACCAGGCCACTCTGTTAACAAGCACCATCACAGAGATGCTCTGACTCTGCACAGGACAGATTTCAGCACCCCAGAAACCCACCCTTTCTGGGATGAGGGAGCAGTGATCCCACTCCCAAATAGGTGTGGAACCACTCTTGTCCCAAACATGAGGCTGCTTGGTTTTCTCCTGCGACACAGCTTTTGCTAAATTGTGTTTAATTTAAAGTTTTAGCTCAGTTAGCCACCCCTTCTACCCCATCATGCCATAATGGGCAGACTCTTCACAAAAGACAATACTTTGCCATCCCTTGTAGCAGCCTCTGGAGCCTTTGTGCTCAGCAGAAGCTTCTGCCAGCTCCAGAAACCAGGGAAGTCTCAATTCCCTCACTTCCCCCTGGCTCCTGCGGGTCTAGGAACAGCCAGATACTGCCTATCAACTGATTAATTGGATCAGTCCTGCGGGACAGACAGCTGCTCTGACAGCTCACAGCCCTGAGCCTGCCAGCCACCACGAATTCCCATGAATTCCCAAGAATTCCTGCAGCTGCTTCCCGAGAGGCAGCACCGGGCACTCCGACTCTGCAAAAATGGCACAAGGGCATACTTGCTTCCTCCTGTAAATGTATACTCGTGAAATGTGCTGCCAGTCAATCAACTGGGGCAGTATATAATCGTGTATAATTGTTCTTTGTTGGGGTCTTCACGTGTTTCCCCAGATATGTGCTGCTGTAATTGCATCTGCCCTTCCACTGAAACGTGCTCTGAATGACACGTTTATCTGCACGGCCACTTTGAGAGGACAGATGTGAGCATTCCAAAATTTGCTTACAGTTTCTGGAAACGAGGATTTATTCCTGAATTAGATGGCTTCGCTCCTCACATTTGAAGTAATTCTCATGGCCCAGCTGAATTCACATAAAGCAGCAACCTACATCTGGCTGCTCCAACTGATGTAATTAAAAACTGCTGCAAGAGTTATACATTGCTCAGATAAAAAACATTGCATTCACATGAAAAACACTGCATTCACATAAAAAGCACTGCATTCACACGCCAAGCTACTTGGACAACGTAGTTCATTTGTTCACTCTGATGAAAATGTATTAATTGCAACTTTTGACTTGTGTTGAGTGGCTTAAGGTAGGTCCTGTGAGCCTCATCCCCACTACAAACAGACCTCAGCACATGCAGAAACTGGTGCTGGCTCATAGACTGTGTCCCCATGAGGCTGAAATGACAACCAACTTCCTAAGACTCATGCTGCAACGCCAGAAAGAACCAGCAATGGCATTTTATTCTGGTTTTAGACCGTGCAAGCTTTAGTTCCATGGGCTGAGATTTTCTACATCTGCATTTGGTGCATTTCTGACATAGCAGGAACACCTCAGGTGCTCCATTCCGTGTCATTTCCCTCATGCCCCCTTCTGTGTAGAGCATCACCTGCAGCACTAACAAGTTACTGTGTTCACCTAAATTTGCATGAGCCAAGTTTTTTCCAATGTCTTTGGAAATTTAAGACCATGGACTTTGAGAGCTACATGCCCAAAGGCTGTTTTAAATCCTTCCTCAAACCAGGCCTTTAAAAAAAGCCTCAATATTATTTCCTGATCATAACCTATCTCAGTAAAAACTCCATATAATAAACCATAAAGAATTAATACTCCTGAAAGTTTTATTGTGTTGGGATTAACAGCAGTGGCTTGTATTAAAATAAATACTCATGGGAATATACAGTAGTTGGAAATCAAGTAGTATAGCTAGGCATGTCTAAATGTACTCTCATCTGAGTATAACTGAAGTTTAATGTACTTTAGTAAAGTGTTGATTGAGAGTTAAAAGTTACCTATGTGGCTGTGACAGGGAATCATGACAACAGTTGCACAGCTGCTGTAAACCTCATTGTGGACAATGTTGCTCCTCAGCATTAAATTTACTAAACTTGGGCAGAAGGAAAAAAAAGCAGCAGCTCAGTGCTGTGGCTGTCAACAGGTCTTGCACTTCACAAGAAAATTTAGCTCAATATGCAGAAATAGCCATAAGGAATACACTAATTCTAAATACTTTTTTTTTTGCAGTGACAACAGCCATAGACAAGACATTAATTTATCTACCTCTGGATTAATTTTTACCCCAATATTCCGTGCTTCAGACACAGTTTTGCTCCCAGTCCTTGCAGACAACACCACACTCACAAACCACTTACTGATGCCACCCTTGGGTAGCACAGTAATAAATCACACCCAAGGTTTTGATGCAACTCTGTCACAAAAGTACTTGCTGATTTTCCCCTTGCCTCATACATCTTGTTTAAAATAAACCACCGTGCATCATGGTTCCAGGGGAAACAAAATGTGCAGAAGAACATAAACCCTATGCTGTCGTCCTTTTGAGTTTATCTCAGCAGACTTAGCACTGAAACCAAAGCTCAACCTTCCCTTCACTTGTAAGTATTTACAAAATCATTATTTTATCTGATTGCAGCATGACCATGATGATTTAATCCATCTGTGCTATAAAAGCAAGAGGCCATTGTAGTGCCAGCAAGTTGCAAAACTTTGCCCTGTGGTTACAATTATAATTAACCAATTTACGTGGGCAAACACAGATGAATGACTGGAATACTTTAAAGTAGTTATAATCTTTGTGTGATACACTGCAGAATATTCAGTCTTTTAGAATGGTTTTCTTTCTTTTCCTCCTTGATACAATAAAATTGATGAATGATTACATTTTCTGGAGCCAAAGAAACAAATATGGATACCCAATTGTTCAGCTGCCTTTCTTATACTGGAATATGAGCAAGAGCTTACATACTGCAGTTAAACTTTAGTTAAGCAAGAGCTGATAAAAAATTTCATCACAGAAAAGTTAAATCAAGCTATGAAATTTTAATGAAGAGGTCCTTTCAAAGCTGAAAGAGAAAATGCTTATTATCCAGGGTTTCCATTAGGCCCCGCAATTCTTAATTCGTCAGTAAAAATCAAAATTTTAGGAGTATAACACTGAGAAAAATAATAGGATATAAATCACGTAGTACTGCTCCCAACCCAAAAGCTAAAGCAATTTCTAAAAACTAATTAAAACATGCATCTAATTGTATTATTTTCCAATCTATTAAAAAATAATTATTTTTCCCACTACTGCCAAATGCAATCTGATCAAAATGAATGGAAAACAAGCATTTGTAAAAGAGCATGCTAATTAGCACTATAAAAATTACAGAAAGTACAAATTAGTTACGTTTGAAGCAATTATTGGCAAAAATACCCAGCAAAACTAAGCAAGGGGTGTTAAGTATCCAAATACCAGCCAGATGCAGTTCCATCATAAATGGGGTTTTTCACTTTGGATTTACAGCATGGTCTCCTCAGTATTTTGTTTCCAAAAGTTTAAATACAATATTTAATATTTACTCAGATTTCTGTCTAAAATTATGTATTTTTGCACTCATGGAATGTAAGCTAAGGATTGATTAGAGAAATAGGGATTTTATTTTTTCCCTACTCATTTCCTGGAGAAGCACATTGTCAAGTTTAAATGGCAAGCACAACTAACATGTATGCTTTCCATTGAACTGAAGACTAATACATCTATTTGAAACATAACCAATCACCTCAAACAATTAAACAATTAATTAAGCATATGGACACAGCTGCCCTCTCCTTGTCTTATTATTTATTAAAAAGCTCACTTCACTTTATCACATTCAGGATTTTTACTGTAATTAAAATCCACAGACCAGAAGTGGAATGACTCCTTGAGGTGATGGTGCTGAAATTCTACACTTGTTTAAATTCCTTCCCCTTTGCCCCAAATTCAAATACCTAGTTTGAAAACCAAAGTTTTGCTGTGAGCATTTCACCAAAATAACTCACTATAAAAAACCAAAGTGACTACTGAAGTCTTTTACCAGAGTAACACAACTGTAACACAAAGGTGTGCATGCTCACATGTTTACTAAACAAACAGAATTATGGTGGATATGTCAGTAAAATCTTATAATACCTTTTCCTCCAGGTTTTCTCTGTAGATTATACAGTATTAAATTTTACAGAGGTATTTTTCCTCTGCTGTCATCTCCAATTAGATAAAAGGAGTATTTTAAATACCCCTTTTTTAAAGTAACTCTCTCTTCTGAAGTTGCACACCACACACAAACTAATTTAGTACTGAAACTGAAAAACCAGTAAAAACCCTGTGTGTGAATGGAAGAGTTAACAGTCCTACTAAAGCACACTTTGAATTAGGTGATATCCTTTCTGTAATAAAAGCAGCATGCAAAAATCAGAAGGTGCTACAGGAATGTGTGAGCATGGCCATGGGAAAAAGTCTAACTTCTGAAGAAGGAAGATGTATTCTAATTTACCTAAGAACTACAAAACAGAGCTGTAAATATTTTATGTATACTATTTACCAATTTTTTTTTGTTCATTGTCCATCTCTTTAAAGCACTGAAAACAAATTATCAGGAAAAAATATAATTATCAAGAAATAATGACACGTTCTGCTAAGTCTGTTATGCCCCATGGCCCTGGGCAGGTCCACAGCACCTCTGCAAGTCTCTTGTTTGGCAGAGATTCAGGTGCATGGTTTGAATATTTAGCATCCAGAAGACAGGTAATATTTTTTACAGCTGTTCCCACTTTGTTTCCACAGTCATAAGGTTGAAAATCAAAAACTTCTGTTGAGTTTGAATGCCCAGCTCTGTGCATTAGCAGAAAAATATTCAGTGCTGCATCTGTTAAAATGAATGTCTGCGGTGTCTAATGCTGCAGGCAACCAAAAAATTAAAATTGTGACATTCACTTTTTTATGGCGCTTAGCAAAGAAATGGTTTCTCACAACCAGAGTGATTCTGGGTAAATCTGTTAAAGTAGACTCACTGCATCCTAGTCTTCCAAAAAGAGACCATCTTGCATTGACAGAATGATTTCGTCAGTTCAATAATCACAGAAATAAAACACTGACAATGTATTTTCACATCATCATCTAAGATGACAGAAGTGTCTACACTGAACACTTCAGGTGAAACAAATTCACAATACACAGGCACTTTAAGATGACCTAGAAGACACTTTTAAACCTAAGTGTCTTTACGTCATAATAAAAACAAAGCTGCTAGCAAATCTTAATCAGTATTGATTTCTTCTTGTAATTCTGAATAACACAAACACAAAACTTTGTACTTGAAGACTCCTGAAAGTTCTTTTTTCAGAGCAGTGTCTTGGGTTCTGGTATGTTTATATCTGACAGCTTGGTTTGAAACAATATTTATTAATGAATGCTTTTACAATTGGCTCTATAAGCAATTCCCCTTCCTTCTATAAACCCCACACTAAGAGAGAAACAGAGACTGTGCCAGAAATGTTTGTCCTTGTGGAAAGTTCCCAAATCAATTTTTGGGTAGTAATGTGGGGCCACGATCAGCCCCAACCAGAGGGTGATGGGGAAGAAGCTGGAAAAGAAATTTCCTGCACTTCTAAGTTTTCTCCATCACCAAATTTTGTCTCAGTGTACCTTCACATTTCTGCTATGAAGGGAAGTGAAGACCACCCTTCAGGAGGTGAGGGGTTCCTCATTAACTTTAACGTTACCTTTGGCTTCTCCCCTCTTTCCATCCATGCACATGCCAAACTCTCCAAGCCCACCAGGAAAACTTCTTTTGAGCTTTCAGATATAAAATCCCAAGAGCTGGCAGGACAAACTGATTTGTAGAGGTCTGCAAACAATACACATCCTGCTCCTAAAGAAAGGAGGGAGCTGTGCATCTCTGGTGCATCCCTCTCATTTCCAGCAAGTTTGGAATCCACTGAGAAACCTCTACTGGCTTCCATAGCTGCTTTAAGTTAAAATAGTGAGGGTTTTGCTTAAAGTCAAAATGGTGAGTTCGTCTCCTATCCACTACCAGTGAAGAGGAAAAAAAAATCCCACAATTTTTGCTTTCACATAAAAGACAGGTAAAAGTCACCTTACACATATATACATACACATATATATTTTTTTTTTCCCCCTGTTTGGCATCAGCTGACCATTCACCCAGCACAA
Source organism: Toxostoma redivivum (assembly GCA_013397375.1). Lineage (NCBI taxonomy): Eukaryota > Metazoa > Chordata > Aves > Passeriformes > Mimidae > Toxostoma > Toxostoma redivivum. Next base: position 25,847 of record VXBI01012179.1, read on the forward strand.
ATTTTCACCTGCTTAGCAAGGAAGGATGTAGTAAGGAAGCCTGGAAAACAATGGGATGAAGAGTTTTCAAGGGATCAAGTCCTTCAGAAATCATGCTTCAGAAAATTGTGATATTCAAAGTGCTGCTGGTTTGCCAGAACTGCAGCTCTTACTCTTTGGACAAGGAGAATAAATTGCAGTTAATTGGAGATATCTTCCATTTCATGACACAGAGGACAGCTGTTTCCTCTCTCACAGTCAAATGTGAGCTCAAAAACGATCTTTTTTTCCCCTAAAATGCCTTGACAACAGAAGAGGCACTGTGGAGAACTCAAAAGTCGTGGAGGGTTGCTGCTCTCTTCAAGAAATTCCAACATCACAACACAGTTGAAAAAACTTGTTTTCACCTTATTTTGAACATTAAATCATAAGCAAACCATCCTTAGAATTCTGAGTTCCTTGGTTCAGGGTCCTTGAGGCACACAGAGGAACCTCTAGCAAGGAACAGGGACAACTGGAGAAGATAATCCTAACAGAATGTCATACACTTGCCATAATCTTCTTAAACATTACCTTTGTATTTAAGTTACTGTTATATACTTCTTATATATCACTTGTGAAATATATAAAATACAAGTAACATAATAATTTAAGTAATTGATTGTATTTAATCATTACACTGAGCAACATCAATGTCTCACCAAGTTCTCTTGCCTTTTCCTATCACCTCAAACCCTTTTAAGTAAAATAAAGAGTGAGGTGCTGCTGTAATTCTCTATATTCACCTTTCCACGGTGCTGATTAGAGATCTGATGCTTTCTGCATGTGTGTTTTAGATCTCAAGGGGTAATTTATGCCTCTCATCACAAAAAAGCTCCTTTGTTTTCTACTTGGAGCCCCAGACTAGAGCAGGTTCATCTAAAAAACCTGCCAAGGAATGCTCAGGTGAGCAACTCCCAGCAATTTCCTGCTGGTGACAAGATCTGGAGCCTGGGAACCCTTTTTTGAACTGAGCCACAAGAAACTTCAAGTGATACTGATCTTTAGTGTAAATACACAGGAAATACAGCAGTGTTCCATTAAGTTGTACAGCATCCATACAATGATGGATAACCTGTCAATGCTCATGGGGGGGATGACCAGGTGATCTTTGAAGGTCCCTTTCNTAGTTTTCATGAGTAAATGGATCTGGGCCTCTGATGACACCCCTGACGAGCAGCCACTGTCGCGGCTTAGAACACTGCTCCATGACGTCACATACCGCTACCATGACGTCACACGCCACAAAAATGACGTCAGAAGGCAGTGACAGACACGCACAGCACCTGACCGACCTCGCACCGTCTGCTAATGCCCCGCACAGCCACAAAACGGGTTTTTTTTCCTGTCAATAAGACCCTGACGCAAACCTGCCCCGCGCTACTCCCAGCAACGTGTCGCGGC
>VXBI01012195.1:0-14964 GCA_013397375.1 Toxostoma redivivum
TTTATTATAATTATATCTTACTACACAACTTATTAAAATTATAAATTATGTATTTGTTTATAAAGGTCTTATAAATTTCTATAGCTATGTAAATCTATACAAATTTATATAAGTTTATATAACTAAACTAACATGCGTTTTTCACATCTTTGAGTAATTACTTATCACTGTAAAATATTTGTGTTAGGAAGAATTTTTTGTTTATTGGGATTTCAGTTTGGTTTTTTAAGTGAGGCTTCCTTGTTAACTTTTTTTTTCCTCTCAAATAACAGAAGGGCCTTACGAACAAGAAGAATTTAAAATCTGAAGTCTTTAGGGCCAAAGGCCTCTCTTTTCAGCAAAAGAATAATTAAAAAACCCGAACCCTTGCACTTGGAATTAACCAGGTTTTGGTCAATTACTCAAATAAACCTCAGAGCTGGAGATGCAAGTGCAAGTGTTCCCACACAGACGTCAAAGAGGAAAAAGGTCTGTAAATGACACAACTTCAAATCAAAATGAAGTCTTTAGCACTGCTGACCAATGGTTTCTAAATTAAACTAGAGCAGAGCTGTCCCATTTAGGGTTTTTCAGGTTGAATGCGACCCATCAGGACAATTCATCTGCTCCTTATTGACCTCCTACTCCTGGGAAAGCCTCTTTTCCCATACTAGACCTGCAGGCAGCACTTAGGGAGTGGTGGCTAGCCAGATGGACACAGGATAGGGACCTGTATTTAGATCAGGTCAGGAAACTCACATTGTCCATGCATCCCATTTTATTTTATTGGGTATATTCTGATGTGCAAGGAAAGGTTATATTTTGGATAAAAGCTCATCAAGTAAGTTCGTTTCTGTTCTCCTGTCTTTGCTCCATCATGTGTGGAGTTTCATGCTTCTTATTTAGCTATTGGAAAAGGAAGATACTCCAGTGCCAATTTTATTTTGCAAGGTTGGGTCAATGTTAGCATGTCTGTAAACTAGTAGAAAGGAGAATTAGGCCATAGCAGAAAGGGACAGTGCATCTTGAAAGAAAACTAAGATGGAAACCCTTACCTCTTCTAATTTACATATGGTGACATTTTGCAGAAATATTGTAACATTAGCAGTGGCATAATGAAATTCTGCCTATCAGCCGTGGAAGGAATAATGTTACTGTAAAGGTAACCTGTCCACAGTTTGTTATCAAGAAAATATTCATGGCAAGAAACATACATTTACCAATGAGTGTTAAGAATAGTTTTCCCTTATAGTTTTTCCTCATGGGCTATCCATCTTCCCCTCCAGATTTACTGCATGATCACTCCCTTTACATGCTAATTATGTGCTGCTCCGGTGAATTTGTTAGTAGTGACACTTTGGGGACCCAGTGGGACTGCAACTCATTATGTGGCAATGTCCAGATATATCAGATATTATTAGCTGTCATTAATCTGCTGTGGAAGCATTGAGTGCACAGCCAGGAGAGAGACCAGGAAATAGAGTAAAAATGAAGTCTGCAGGCACCCTGGCCCCCAGAAGGTCAGAGGGCAAATCAGCAGGGGAGAAGAATACACCTTAAAATGGCCAGTGCTTAGCAGCACATTTTTAACCCATTATAAACCCAGCATTCCTTAGAATAGGAAAGGCAAAAAGAAGTGATACTGTTTATATTGTCTATCTGACTATGCCTTACTGGGGGAAAAGGAATACAGCATCTCAAACTATCTCTTTTATAAAATGTTTTGTAAACTGAATCAAAGCAATAAAAGGGTGTGAGTATGAGCAACATGCAGTGTCCATCTGAATGTGGATAGCACTGAGATAAAGCTTTGAAATTAGGTACATGTAACATTGAATAGGATTGATCCTGCCCCTCCATTAGAGAGTCGTATTTTATAGAACTCGACCAGGCAGTAGAGAAGATCCTGCAGAAATGAAGAGGGTGTTCTTGCCGTCCATCCAGTCCTGTAATTTGCCTGTGCAAAGTGTTTGCCTCTAGAATGTGAATTCAGTGCTGATCAGCCTCTGCTATGCAGCTTAAAAATGCAAATCACAATAGGTTTCATTTTTGCTATTGATTATGAAAACTAGTCACCTGTAGGAGTTATGCATATCTATGTTTGTGCAGAATTCATTACATCTGTTTGGAATACAGAAATAAAAGCTGAAGAAACATCCTTCCCAGAAAAATCCACAGTCTTTCCAATCTCCAAAATGACTTGCAGAATACGTCCAGGATTGTAAGAAGAAGCATTTTCTTTCTTTATATCAGTTACTAAGGCTGGAAGAAACCAGTCAGGATTTAAGACAAGCAGGGTCTTCTCTTGTCTGAAATTTAACAAAAATCAGCAAAGTAGAGGTTAGAATTCTTTGAGTTTAGTAGTGATGTATTATCTAGACAATTTTCAGAGCAGGGAAAAGGTAATGGGTTGGTTAGTCTGTGTTCATTGGTAATTTACAGGTAACTTGCTACTGTCAAAGAACAACCTGAAAACTCAGGGACCTTAAAATAGAAGGATGAGATAGGGAGATTTAAGATAGGAAAAACTGCATCGTATCAAGGAAAATAAAAATAATTTTTTGTTTCCAAGATTGCAGGGACCTATGCTCCTTTATTTAGAAGTTGCAGTGCTTCAGTTAGAAGGTTTACACAAAGACTAGAGGAAAGAAATCACCCTAAAATTCTTCAATAAATGACAAATACTTGTTTGCAAAGCTTGAGTGAAGTTCTTCATCCAGTTGCTTGGATATTTCTCAGTGAGCCACCCATTTGAGTTTCCTGGAGGAATTTGGGAAGTACTGGTTTTATTCCCATATAAAGGGTCTAACCTAATGCTTCACAATTTTTCACATACTGTGACCTTTCTATGCTCTTATCCTATCTTAATGAGGGTAATAACAGGAAGAATAAAAAAGGCCTGATGTTTTATTTATAGAACTGTCTTCAATTAGACAGACTCTGATAAACCCATGCAAAAGCAACCACCATAGGCTAAGTTTAAGGCTGTCTTGAATTCTGCACAATCCCATGAAATAGAAAGCAATGTTATTATTTGGTGAAATGACTCCCATTAAGACTTCCTAAACTAACAGCCATTCATGAACTCAGGTTCTAGGAAAATATTTAAAAGTGATTTTGGTTTAATTGTGGTGTTTGCAGAAATACCCTGAAATGTTAGTGTTAGCATGGGGCAGGTGGCAAGTACACAGGGAAATAATGAAGAAGGTTATCATTGGTCTTGAAACTTTGCAATCTTGGTTTGCTGGAGGATTAGTTTACATTTATGTGAGAGAAATGAAATGTGAAAGTAGAATTACAGTCCAATGGTGCAAATGTGGACAAAAAAAATTACAAAAACTGAGTGCTGTATGAACACATTAATAGTTTAGTTTTTAGTCTTTTTCTAATGTTTATGAAATTTTGCACATATGGCATGGCTTGCCCTTTTTCCAGGGAAGTGGAATAAAAATTCATTGCGGTTTTCTTTCCTTTGAGTTCTTCAAATAACTGAATATGAGGTGAATACTGTTTTAGTAGTAGGTTAATGAGTTACAGGTCAGGCTTACAGTGGAAAAACTGCACTCAGCCTCCATGATTCTGTTTGCCAAATTTGCACTGATGAAGGTATTATGGCAGACTCACTTTTGTTTTTTATTTTCATGGAGGAACATTTCTGTGATTTGCCCATCAAGATTATGCTGTCTTTTCAGTGCCTGTGTTGCTCTTTAAGATCCTGCAGGCACTTATTTTCACATTTAGCATGATACACATGAGTAACCCTCTCTCAACTGGTGAAACTAGTCAGTGTAACACTCTGATGAATGTACTTTAGGGCTGGGGCCTGAGCAAATTCCACAGAACACAAAAGTGTGTTACGTTTTACAGCTCTCTGCATCATTTTATATTCCACTGTTTGTAGTAAGATGAATAGTTAGGTCTTATCTGGAGAAATTTGTATTAGCAATGGTAATAGATATCTGCACAGCTGTCTTTGATATTTATTGTACTGAAAATGGTGTGTTAGGTATTAAGTTCAGTCTTTAAGAAGCTGATCAATATTTGTACTCTGTCATATATACGCACAGAATTGTTTGCAAAGTAAAATCCTTGGGATAGGTATAGGTTTAAAATGATTGTAAGTTGTAATATAATGGCAGGAGAAGGTCATCATCTTGAATTTTGATTGTGGAGAGCACTGGAATGCTCTTCTCCTTGTGGCTCAGACCCCTAGCAGCAGTTTTACCTTCCTGGACAAGCATGAACGCTTTTAGGAATATCCCACTGCTCTTGATATTTTTTCATTATCTGATTTGTAAAACCTAATAATAGAGATTTATAGTGTTTAAAGTATGCACAGTTAGTTGAAATTAAGACTATATTCATCTTCCTGAAAGTTAAAATCAGTATAATCTCTGACCTAATATATTTTATTTGCCCAGGAATTACTTCGGCCTGTGAGCTGTTAGATCAGTGGCAAATACTCTCAGAGGCTGTGGGAGAGCCTTTCCTCCCAAATTTTGGGATCATGACATGATCATCTGATTCTACAACCCCTTTGCAAATGTCTGCAAGTGGCAGGACTGTCACAATTCTGCTCTTCTTGCCTAATGCAGCACTTCATAGCATGCAACACTGCCTGCACAGCGAGTGGTTAAGTGTCATAAATTACCCCACCTCAAGTAAAGAGCAATCGATACTTGGGGTGATTCACTGGTTTTGTGATGTTTGCTAGGAAAATATATAAGGAGAAACGAGTTAAAGTTTAGAGTCACTGCAGTTTTCTGATATACCTGGTCATGTACTCATTATTATGATAATCATTCATTTAGGTGACTTTGGCTCTTGCAGAATGAGTGAAGAGGGGTGGATCTGACCTGAAATTAGGGCAGTGAATTGTCATTAACGTTTTATTTTAAAGGATTCTGGTGCAACTGAGACATGAACGAGAAAATGCAACTAGAACAGCAATGCAACCACCAAAGCTCAGGACAATGTTTCAAGACTATTTCTGGAAAAATCCAAAGATTTTCACTATATTTTCCAAAGTCACAGATGTTTTTTAATAATTGCCAGTACTTTAGTTTTGTTAGCACTAAAAGAATGGAAATCAGAGCCCTCTTGCTGCTCTTCTATCTAGAAAAAAGTTTGGAGTGTTTTGAACCACAGAAAAATAAAATTTAAATGGATAAAACAGATTAATGAGAGACTGTTTAAAATGTGTAGAACTATGAAGATTGGAGAATTCATGTTTTGCTTCCACAAATCATTGCAGAAATTGTGTTGCACATGTCTGTGCACGTGTCTGTGTTTATATGTGCTGAAAATACATATCTCTGGATCAAGAGTGAATAACAATTTCATAAGCCTCCTCCAAACAGTTGTAACTGTTCCTTTCAGATAAGAACAAATTATTTCACAAACAAATACGGAAAAAAACATACCTTAAATTCACTTGAATTTCTTTTAGTGAGGAGTTACATTATGCAGTACCAAAACATAATAATTTCCTAGATTTATTGTAATTTGTTTTTAAACACATCAGGTGTTTACTGAGGTTTTGTTTCCTTAGAAGCATTGTGGCTATGCATTCAACTTTTGAACCTTGTTCTGCAATGTTGTAGAATCAACTGCCTTTGGAAAATAAAGAAAGAAACAAACAAAATCCCCCAAAGCAACAACAGACAAACACAAACCAGAAATTCCAAAACAAACAAAAAACACTGCTGAAATTTTGTCAGGAGAAAAAGGTTTAGAGGTTTGCAGGAATTTTTCTATTCCTCTTAACAAAGCCAAGGTTCTGCCTGGTGGTCTGGACCTAGATCTAGCATAGTGCTGCGTTAGGTGGATGCCTCCTCTGGATGTGTTAAAGAGCCTAGTGATCTCTCTCACTTTCTTCCTCCTCTGTGCACCCAAACTTACCCTTGTTTTGACGGCATCCCCTTTTGAACAGCTTTATATGATTGCTTCCATCCACAGGTTACTTTATTCAAGTCGATTTGCCACGGAACACTCGCCCATTAGCAAACTCGTCTGTAGCCTGCTTTAAAATCTGCTTATGGTTATGTCCAGATAAAAGCATGTGAGGTCAGTTTGGTAGAGCAGAGACAAAATGCTTTAACATAAGGTTTTCTATTCTGTGCAGGCAGCTAATAAAAGTGCCCGCAGGTGTTGAGAATTATCCTTCTCTAGGAGATTTCTTTACAATCTGAACTTAATCTTGGCGAAAGCTTTCTTAAGGATATCTGGCACATTAATTAAATGACTTTCCCTCCCCCACAGGTCTTATGCTGTAACTTTGATTAACCACCTCTGTGCCCAGGAAACAAACTGCTGGATAGGCACTATCAGTTTTACAGGTGTATGGATGTTAGAGATAACTTGGGATTCCTCCTTTATCTGGATAGATGCTCCTTACTCTTTCAACACTACACAGCTTTTCCCTTAGCTACTGCTACAGGGATTCTGCAGGCATATTATGAGATTTTAGTATGAAGACCTTTTTATTCGGTGTGTATCTCTGGATGGCCTCTGCTGAGAAGTTTCAGATCCTTGAGGGAAAATGCCTAACTCCTCCAAAGCTCCCCCTCGATTTAAATGGCTTTTCCTTGCTGCAGTATTACAGCTGTGACACATCAAAGCTAGTAGCTGGTGTGGCAAGACATGCATTCCCAAATCAGCCTCAGTGACGAAAGGTGATTTGCAGTGACAGGTTTCATATCTTACGGTGTCATTTTCATGAATTGCTTGGTTAATTAAATTTAATGTGGAACAAGAGCTTGCTTACATTCTGCAAGGCTTAAGATGTTCTTACTCACACCTTACTTAAGGAACAATTCCTACCGTTGAATAAGGGCTCCAGGATTTAGCCCTCTGTTAGCAGTCTTCCATAAACTCTTTGTTTTCCTAACATGTTAAAAACCAAGGCTTAATGGGTTCATGATGACATCAGTTATCAAGATTTGTGTGGTGTTGGCAGATGTTGAATTTTCAGTGGAAAACCATTAAACAGATTTGAGTCAGGGCAAGTTTCACAACATGCAGGTATTATACTGGTGGTTACACGTGTTGACTTCAGCTTTATTTATTACAAAGGAAAACAGGCCTGTACTTATACAACAACAGCAATGAGAAATTAATCTTCCCAATAGGAAAATCAGTCTTGTCTTGTTAGAGGTACTCAAAGTTACTTGTTGAGCATGCCGAGCTTGCAAAAACTATGTCTGCAACTTTCAGATTTAATAAATCAAAAATTAAATATTAAAAATAAATATAAGAAAAAAGATTTTTGGTTACCTGGGCCTTTTTTTGGTATCAGTTGTAAAGAATGCAGTATTTCAGAAAGTGCTGCATGTCCATTTTTTGATAGCCTTTCTTTCCAAAATTTCTCCAGTTTATTTTCCTCTCAGATTAGATTTGTTAGTTTTGAATACTCATTGCCTGTCCACTCAGAACACACCAATTCTGTTCTAGTTGTAATAATCTTCAACATTAAAAAGTTGCTTTTGTCATATGAGCACAAAGTTTGCCCAAAGTTTGTTATTGTCTGGACCAAGGATGGTGTCCAGGCCTACATGTGATATGCTATGTGCATAAGAAACATGCCAAACACTGAAACCAAATATATGGGGAGAAATGATTCTTCAAATAAAAGCAAGGTCCAATGTAGGAAAAAAATAAAAAGTAAAATCCCACAATAAACCAAAGTCATAACAGCAATAAAAATCAAAGGAGAGCATTTTCAATTTTGTGTATGTGGAAATTTGAAAGGAGATGGATTTAGTTGCTGCAATGTTTGGTTCATACATTAATTAGGACTTCAGTTTGCAGATTTACTGGTGCAGTGCACTGAAACAAAAATCTATTATGTCTCCTTTTCTATTCAACTGTAAATGTGTTGGAGACTGTATTTTCTTGGAAACTAAACTTCACACAGTTCTTATGAATTACTTCAAATTCTGCTCATGCATCAGGAGGCATCTAATCTTAGTCCTTTTGTTTTACCAAAAGTTGCTCTTATAATGCACTTTTTTCACACCTGAAGTTTTTCTTGAGTCTCTGACTGTTGATATTGCTAAGACATGAAATTTTCTGAATGCCAAAATTCATACTGACAGTAACTAGAAGGTTTCAAGGGGTCCATCATGTTTTTTCAGTTTTATGGTGCACTGCAAAGAGAATCATTAGAACATCAAGGGGATATATATCACTTCTGTGTGTTTAAAAGTAAGTAATTAAAACAGAAAAGGAGAATCTAACATTCTGTCTTGAGAAAAAGGACTTAACTTTCTATTTTTTAGACACTTTGGGGAAACATTGCTTTTCAATATGCAGATTTATAGAAATTAAATCTTTCTAATATGTCTTTTATTCAGAAAATCTTAAAAAAAACATATTGAAATGTTGCTTTGATAATGTGGGATTCAAAAAGATTTTTAATTTTTGTCAGCTTTTTAGTCTGTTTTATTCCCATTTGTCTTATTTAACATTATAGCTGCACAAAATAAGATCAATGTGTTTTGAACAAGTAATGGAATTTTCCTTCACTATTCTTTCCGCTATGTAAGTTTAGCTCCAGGTTGGAACTGTGTCAATTTTTTCTATCTTGCAGTCCTGTATAAAATGAAATTTTAACTTCAATGGAGGGCTATTTTTCATCAGGCAAACAGACAAAAAAGTCCTTTATTTGGTCCATGTAAAACCATAGTTTCTTCATCAGCACAACTTTTGCAGTACATGAAACCAGTCACCTGATAAAAAGATTATGTCAGATGATAAACTTTGAACTAGGACCTCACTAGCTAAAGAACAAATGATCATCCACAGATGCGAGCGTGCAAAAGGAAAACATTCTTTCCCAAACTTTTCAAGTAAAAAACAAATGATGAAATGTTGGGCAATTATAATTTCATGAGTTACGCGATCTTCTATTTATTACAAATGGGTAAATAGAAAGACTGATTATTTACACTGCTGACCTGCCCCAGGTTTATGGCATTTATTATAGTCAGTAATGTTTATAGCAAAATTTTTCTTAACAATAACATTTATAATATTTTAATGTGTGTGTATGGAGGGAAATAGTACATGAAAGAATTTCAGTGCAAATAAACCTAGACCATTTTGCATTTGGAACTCCTCTGTATTATTTTAGGACCCCAGTTCTCAAAACAGTTATGGTTAACTTTATTCACACAATTCCAATGGGACAACTCATACGCAGAAAGCTAAATCTTCTCTTAAGTGTTTTCTTGCATCCTTTCCCATCCCACCCTTCACTTCCTGTTGAGCATGGGTTGTGGTAGCTATGTCTAAACATATTCCAGAATGCACTGAACTGTCTCCTCCTTCTCCTTAATTTTAATTAAATAAATATATAGGGGTTTATATGTGGATGAATGTACAGATATTTGCACTAGTATTAATTAATTTGTTCCGTGGGTATCAAGTAATTATCTCTTTTGCTGCAAGGGCAATTTGCTGCCATACTAAGCAGAAGGCATTCTTTCCCCAAACAAAACAAGCACAGCACCACTTTCAGCTATGTGCTGAAATGTGTGATCAGTATTATAATGTGTTAAGCATGGCATCATTATTCTAAAGCCAGCCACAGAGATATAAAATGCACTGTGAGACTGCAAACTGAGCACAGTTTGATTGTAGGACACCCGGGTAGAAGGGTTTTGTATTAGAATATACATTGCATTTATAATGCCTTCTTCTCTAAAATGTAATTAGGTTTTTTTATGAACTGGTAAAATATAGTAAATAAAGGACTCAGGGGATTTCCATATAGCCACATTTATTCCCACATGTCTTTCTAAATCATAAATGGTTGTCTTCCTTAGAAATGGATTAGGACAAATTGCATTAGGACACGATCATGAATCTGATTAAGGTGGAACCATGATCAGGTTTTTTCTTTTGGGCAACCATGTTTTCTTATAACAACCAGAAGACAAAAAAGCCTTTGGCAAGATGTTTCAAAAGGCCTTTCTCATATGCACATAAAAGCAGTTTTCATGCTAATTCAAAAATTGGTCCACACCTATAATTTCTTTATATAGCCAAGACAAAGCTTTGGGCAAAATTTTTCAGTAGTATATATTTCAGATACAGACTTGTGGTTTCTGTGAAAGCTCCTAAAAAGGAATTTCCATGCATAATTTCCTTAAGGAGAACACTCTGAAAGCAAGCTGCAAGAGAGGCAGAAGATCAAGCATTGATTCCAAATTGGTTCAGGGAGAGGAATTCTGAGAACAAAAACATCCTCAGTGGAAAACCGTTGTAATATACAGAATAAACACCTTTTATGAACACACTCACAGAAAGGCCCCATCTCCTTCTCTTCCTGTGTTAGCAAGCGACCCAAACTGAGCACATTATGTGAAACTATTTGACAAAGAAGGAACTTAGCACAGATGTATCTGTTGAAGCACAGAAATGCAAATGTGTTGAATATTCCTATCCCAGAAAAAAAAAAAAAAGGCTGTTACTTTCTTCTTTATTTCCCCCTATTTATCTTTTTTTTTTTTTTAACAGTACTTTCAGCTGCATATAGCTAAAGGGAACTTAATTTCAGTGCTGTTATCTCTGTGTCATAGTCAAATCTGTGGTGACTTGAAGGGTCTGGAAAGGACATCTTTGTTCACCCCCTTGGGGCTCCATGGTATATGAGCGTTTTGGTCTCTCACACTAACATGTAGCATTCAGCTGAGAAGAATTCACTTTAAGTCTATAGAAGTCTACACAAAAAAAAAGAAGTTCCTTGTTTCCAAGGACTAGCGCTTGGTACATGAAAATAAAGAGAATAGACAGGTCTAATAAATAAGTTCTGGAAGCTAAAGGAGCTCCATAATTTTTGTGCTTAGTATTGTAATGTTACACTGCTCAAGTAGCTCTATCCTTCTGCTTTATAGTTAGTCTTACCGGTTTTTACTTGTTTGGGCTTTTTCTCCAGTTTAGACCAAGATTCATTGATGTTTATTTTAAATTGTTCATTTTTGACTCGATATTAGCATTGTTTTGGCAAATGTAAGTAAGACTCTGAGTTCTTCATGTGTTTCATGCAGGCGGAGACCAGACAACAAGAACTCAGATCTGCACTGTGGTCCAAATTTCAGAGTGTACCCATCTGAACTAGATTCTACTCAGACTGGAAAACATCTAGCTATCTCTTGTACATTATTCTTGGCAACTTGCTCTGCTTTCATCCAGAAGCTGAGGGTCTGACGTGAATGGGGGTGGAAGCTGGAGCTAGTGACCCAGCATGTGAATCCTCACTATTTTTCCAGGCTGACAATCTTTACGTACTCCACCAAACTTTGCATGTTTATATAGAGTGGGTGTCTGAAAGCATTTTGAATCAGTAACATTAGTTCATAGTCTGGTGTAATAATGACCAGACAAATGCAAAAACCCTTTTTTGTCTTTTACTTCCCCTGGCATTTCCAAGTGGATTTGCTCACAGCTGGGACTTTGAACATAGCTAGGGGAAGATCCTGTTCAGAGGGATCAAAACCAGCAGTGATGGGGCATGCTTTTGGATTTCTTGGCCAAGTTGGGACTAAGTTCTGAAACAAAAATATGCATTTTCTCCCTTGGGCTCTTCAAAGCAGAGGTTCAGCCACATTTCACAACAGCAATTTTCAGCTGAAGCAGGAAAGTGCAAAAACCCTACCCTGATGTTCCCCAAACCTTCTGTTTGACAACACCCTGTACAAGAGAACATGCTGTCTCATGTTCACAGAGTCATGACTTGTACAGTTCAGGCCTTACCAAAATTGTTAGGCCTTACCAAGAAAGCTCAAGATCAAAAATAATTGTGGTGAATTGGGAAATAATTGTGTTAATTGGAAATTAAACAAGATAAAATGGGGGAAAGAAAAGGTCAGTCAAATTAGCCATACTAACTTTTCCTACCTATAAGAGTTTGTCTCAGGTTTGTTCCTGTAGTTCATATGAATATATGAAAAGAATGAGCAAGACAGATACATACACACTTATGTGTATAGAAAGAAGAAAATGTTGAGGTCAATAATCCAAAATCAAAAATTAAATTATTACAGGGTGTAAGACATAGAACCCCTTTGGCAAATTATTTAGATGGATAATCTGTCTATAATAACAAGTTATTATTTTCAGAAAATTCAGTCCTCCTTTTCTCAGTAATAATTAGCCTCTTCAGTGCAAATTTTACTTTGTAGAATTTCTACTTCGCAGATACTTAAACATTTCTGTGAAATGTAGAGCAAGTTGGGAAATCAGATAAATTTCCATGAAAACAACTTATTTATATGTATTTAAAAGTATATCCAGACATTTTCAGGATCTTCCCAGCTCCAAAGCTGACTGAGCTATGCACTAAAAAGGGTAAAAACTCCACATTGTCTTTGTTCCATTTATTTTTCTTGACCATTTTAGTTTTTGTTTTAAATTGACAATGGACCATTCCAATAGAACTGAGCTTTTTTCCCCTAAAATGGAATTTTATGTCTAAAATGTTAAATGAAAATATTTCAATTACATGTCATGTAAACAGTGTTCATATTTGATTTTCCCACAGATTTTCTCCTCGGAAAGTTCCTTTGAAAATTAAATAGTTCCTACAATCTATCAGAACAGTCATCTCAATCATGCAGTTTTCTTATTTTCTCTGATTGGGTAAGGTTTTATAAACTACTTTCACTTCTGCTTGAAGAAAGGTTTATTTGTTTCACAAAAGTATTTTCATTTCATGAATGAATTAATCTCAGCTGCAGACATAAAAATTCATTCTCTTGACGCTGTGTTCACATTAATACATGTGAGACGTAACAAAGATGAAGCAAAATTCAATGTTTCTTAAAAGTGTCATGTTTACTCTTGCTGTTAGTTTGCTGATACCTTGCAGCTTGACCATCATTGCAAATCTGTTCTTTAATTTCTCTACAAAAAGAGGTAAATTAGTCACCAGAAGGCCCTGCAATTCAAAGTATGTATGGAAAGTGATTGGGAAACCTGGGCTCCTGGTTGTAATTATTCATATGATTTACCTGCAGTCATGTCACTTTTATGGCACTAAAAGATATGTTATATCTATTTATTCAGCTAATTGTTCCAATCAATTTCTCTGACAAATGTACTTAAATCCAATAGGGTAGGGTGTTACATTCTTAGCTAGTTTAAAGCTTTATGGAGTTATGTCAGATGGAAAATCTGGTCAAGATAAAGGTGGAAATGGACCAGACCAGAATAATCCCTGAGACCTTTCTTCTATTTATATTTTTCCAGTTATATTTCAAATAATTTCTAATGAAGATACATACTGGAAAGACTATCAGAGTAATAGAATAATGGTGTCTGGAAGGAATTTAGGAGGTCATCCAGTCCAAGTCTTCTGTAGAGCTCCAATCTTTATTATTCTATTAATCTGATAGTATCCAACATTTTTCAACGGGAAAAATTTCCAAAACTTTCTCTGATTTCCATCTAAACATCAATTATCAGTAATACTGGAGAGCTCTTTCTCTAGAGCTAGATAAGCTTATCTAGAGTAGATAAGTATTTATATAAACAAATATAGTTGCCATATGCCCTCTAGATATGTTATACATGCACAATCCTGTCTTTTTGACTCAAAGAGATCACAGGTGTCACAGAGGAAAACAAAACTCTGCTAAAGAAGGCTGTGAAAAAAATCTTGGAGCAGGGCAATTAGGGTAGCAGTATCTCTTCTTCTCAGAATGAGTGATGGGTATGGCCTGTCTGACTTGATACACAAGCCGAACCAATGCATAAGTTCATGAATGCATCACCCACCATTTTCTTCTGCTACCACATCAGCCTCACTGCTTAGGAATTCTTATGCTCTCAGCATCTAAAGCTTTCAATGAGTTCTGTGACAACATCCAGTATGTGTGTCTGCACAACAGTGGGCCTTATACATCCACTGAAATTAAGAATGGACCAAGAGAAAATGTCTTGGAAAGAAAATCAAGGTCATGACAGAAAAACCTCAGACAGCTAACCTACAGACTTGGCAAGTGATGAGGGAAAAGTCATTCTGCTAAATGACTGAGTGAAGGCACACACAAGTATGTACTAATGTGTGTGTATACATGTGGATGTGCATATATGTGCACGCAAAAACAAAAGTTGATTTTTTCTTCCCTATTTCAGTAGTTTGTTTCAAAAACCACGGAAATTTAGATTATCAAATACACTTTATTTAATCACCTTGCAATCACAAAGTCATCCATGTATTAAAATCTAAAAGTCATTTACATGGGTCAGGCTGATAATAAGAATAAGAATTTAACTGAAGGAGTTCACATGATGTCTTACAGCTACATATGGTTAGAAACTGGAGTTTTCTGACAAAACTGTTACGGAATAATTATGGGATTAAAAAGCTGGAATAAGGTTATTTTAAAAAATGGTGTAAGGTAATGTGAGCCAGAACTCTCAAAGTCCCTTAATAGGTGTTCTTAACTCAGTGTTAATACTTTATTTAACATAATGCGCTCTGCACTCTTTAAATTGTTAGCCCGGAACAGATGATTTATGTTGCTCTTGCATCCAAACAAAATTAATGCCCTGATCCTATTTGACTGGAATTGTTAAGCACTTTTGTTCTCAGGCTTGTATCAGAATGATAACAAAAACATAAAATCAGCAAGCTTTTTAATGAATGTGGAGTTAATTTGAAGTGCCCTGATTTACAGATATTAGAGTAATGCTCTCTTTCAAGTATTTACTGAGGTGTTAGAAAGTTTGTGTTCACATTCATCTCAAACATCTAGAGTACTGCAGTTTCTTTGTTTCCAAAATATTAGAAGGTTGCAGTTAAGAAAGCTATTGGAACCCGGTATCTTTATTTTTATTATTTTTTGCAAACAGTGATATCTTTCATCATATTTTGAGGGAATCTCAAGTGAACGCCACAGGTAGTTCTTTTGATCCTATTTGGATCTTGGTTTTGTAGGTTTCTGTTGTTTTCCAGGTGTTGCTTTCCCCGCCCCCCCC
>VXBI01012195.1:15021-73965 GCA_013397375.1 Toxostoma redivivum
TTGAATATTTTATGTATTTCACACTGCATTATGGTTTATTCTGCTTTAATTACTTTTATTGGTTAATCTTGGTACAACTGGATTTTTCTAGTGTAAAAAGCAATTAGTGCAAGCACATTGACTGATGTAGTTACTTGCCAGTAACTACAGGTGTGCAATATTATACTCAACTGTATAGATGACTTTCACTCTAGTTTTTTTTTGTTTAACTACTGAAATAAGTGTGAGCACTGTCTTTTCTTTGCTGATTATTGTTCCTGTGGAGTTTTGCTGGTAAGAGTGGTGGACAGTCCTCTGGTGGTGGTGGTTAGAGCTGTTCAAAGGAACTAACAAATAGGTTCATCACAAGTTCGGTATTATTTTCAACTTTTATGAGAAAACCTTATGACCGGAATGTTCAGAAAAGCTAAGCTGTTTTTATGATCTGGCATGTAAAGCAAGCGTTATTTTCACCTTGACATAGTTTTGACTTAATAGAACATCTTACAAGAATTACGTAGAGCATTTAAGTGATGACATGCTTACACATATTCTTTCTAAAAAGAAAGAAAAAAGAAGGGTAGAAATGCTAGCTAATGAATACTTGATTTGCACGCAACTGAAACTAAGAAGGTGGAAATAAAAGTTCAAGCCATGGCAATGAGAAATGACATTTCCTATGGGCACAGTAAAATGTAGAGTTAATCCATGGAAATTTTCATTGAGAGCCCTAAATGGCATTACTGAAATTGTCCTGAGAAAAGAATAAGAGAATTTCTAAAGTTGATGGGATGATGGCAGAGTCTGATGCTTTTCCA
Source organism: Toxostoma redivivum (assembly GCA_013397375.1). Classification (NCBI taxonomy): domain Eukaryota; kingdom Metazoa; phylum Chordata; class Aves; order Passeriformes; family Mimidae; genus Toxostoma; species Toxostoma redivivum. Next base: position 15,819 of record VXBI01012195.1, read on the forward strand.
AAGTCTATTAGAGAACTTCAACTTCCCATGCTCTGCCAAACTTGTCTGAATATTCACCAAAATGGGATTTCTTATCATTGTGAAGGTTGATATCCTTCGTCAGCTTGACCATGAGCAAGAGAGAGATTGGTGACAATAAAGAGGACATATGCACTATACTTAAATATCCTACAATAGCGAATTTAGCAGATTAGCAGAACTTTGATCTGTTTGAATTTATAGTCTGATATAGTCCTTCCTATCTGAATTGATTCTTTCAGTCCTAAAATATATACTATTTATTTAACACTGCAGGAAGTGAGATTGCAGTTGCCAATTTAACCTTAATATTTGGTTTTGAGAGAATATTTCTTATAAATCAATGTAAATTGCTAGCAAATCTACAAAGCCCTTCATATATAAAGCATATGCATAAAATGTATGGCTTCACTTCCTCTAAGTATGAAGCTCTTCAACTTGTTCAGTGGTTATCTCCTTCCTTCTGCCTCAACCATTCAAAAATACCTAGAGCCCCAATTTGAGAGCTCAGAAATAAGGGAGAGATAAAACACCCACTTTTCAGTTTTGTGTCCTTCAGTCATTAAATGTTTTATGTCATGTGATGGGAAGAAATTAGTTGGGAAAAGATCTGATATTTTAGAAATACTATGTCTCTTACTGACTTAATCTGGATGATTTAGCTATCTCAAATTGGGCTTCAAAAACTCTGGCAGTCCATGAACCCAAAGTTTTGTTTGAGAAGTCCTGGAACAGCTAACAAATCATGCTATATGTATGTTACATCAAACAACTCTGAAGCCCTGAAAGGATCAGGATCCAGAGACTCCATAAAGTCCCTTGAGACTTTTACTTTTGCTATTGGTTGTACATGCAAAACAGTCATATACTCTGGAGATGAGAAGTAGAATGAAAGCCTGAGGAAATAGCATCCATTTCTTAAAATGTTACAATAAGTGACTTTGCCAAGGTCATGCGGGAAATGGGAGTCAGACTATATAAATCTAAAGTTTTTAATCACGGCCCTCAAAAGCAGCCTTTCTTTTTTCTTTTTTCTCTTTCAACTGGATCTGACACAACCCACATTTATATTCTAGATGTTGTCTAAAAGAAAGGAGAAATGAATTTTCAAATTTTCTTTCTGTTGATTTGTCTGTTTATTACTCACAGTGTTGTTGCACATAATGCTTGGATGTAAAATGTTTCAGGGACTAATGTCTTCAGTCATAATGTGGGAAAACAGAGAAGCAGTTGGATAGTAATTTCTCACACTGTTCTGCCATGGCAGTTCTTTCTGCTGTGATTTAAGAAAGTGCAGGCAGTGGAAAAGGTTCCCTTTGAAAGTGTTTTAAATGTCAAATATAAGATTCATTTCTGTACTGCTTTAATCCAAATGCCAGAGTTCTGAGCTAATCTATCAATCTGACCAGGACTTCATGTGTTTTACCTATCCAAACAGCTATCTCTTGAACTGCAAGTCCTGCTAACACCAATGCATAATACCAGCATATTTTTTTAAAGAAAAGTCTACTTTAATTTCTTTGTGAATGTGTGCTGTGGCATCCTTAGGCTCATTTAGTAGGGCTGTATGTGACAGAGTCTTGGATATGTAGTAGCTGTGTTGTGCCTGGTTGTTATACACTGGAACAGTAGGCTGGGGAGACAAGAAGAGGGGGAAGAAACCCCAGGATTATTCCAGCAGTGGAAGTGAATGAGTAGTGTTAAGGACATTTCATATAGAGATGCTAAATCTAGATCTGATCACTGCTGTCATCAGATAGGGCCTCTGCCACAGGGACCCTGGAGCTGGCTCTGGTGCATTATCATCTGCTGATGCTCTGATTGAAGGAGTAACTCTCAGAAAATTGGTCAGCTCTGTCTGTGAGAGTGGATCAGCTGTTATTGAACAGTCTCTGTTCAGTCATTGCAAAGGAATGTATACCCTCCTGAAAAATATATGCTCTCCTTCAGCTCAAAGTACAATTATTCTCAGCTTTTAGCCAGGAGGTACTAATTTCCCTTTTGATACTAGATCTTTTCCTCCTGGAGAAATTTACAATCTTCTCCCATTTTTGGTCTTATTTTTCAGTCCTTTATTTGTGTGATTCTCCTAAACTTTTCCAATTATTTGACTCATTTTTTATATATGCACATCAAAGTTGTTGTGCTACATTACAGTAGCACTGTTTTCATTACCAGATGCAGAGTTAATATCACTTACTTGCTTCTCCACAATGCCATCCTGTCTGGGCCATCAAGTTAGCACTTGATGCAGTACACTTAGTTTCCCTTCTCCAGGGTGTTCACCACCATTTTTTCTAGGCTGCTGTTTTCCCACATCATGTAAGGTCTAAGATTTGCCTTTTTTTGACAAAATCTTCCTTAAAGATGTTTCTGTGAAATTTTTTATTTCATATATATATATATGGGTTTTTGCAAGACAGATAATTTTGTACTTTTTAGATTTCAATAGAGTGGAAACTTCCACAAGAGGACAATACCTTTCTGATCTGTGAGGAGCTCTGGGGCAAAGAACTCAACAGCATGGAGTGGCTCAACCACAGAAATTGCTGTTGGCATTTAATTCAACTAAAGCTTAAAGGCTGTGCTACAGAGAGTCCATATTTTCTAATGCAAAATAGAAAGATCTCAAATCCCTGGAAAAGCTGTTCAGACATACAGGGATCACTTACCTGATTTTTTTTACTTTTTAACCAAAAACTACATGACCTTATGATTTACATAAATCATAATGCCCAGATTATGGCTATTCAGCCACTCTCCTTCCAGGAAGGACTGCTCATTGGTTTTCTATTGCAGGAAGATAATTATGTTCTGTGGCAACCAAATTTTGAGCCGCCAGTAAGGTGAAGGAAAGATCTCAGTTGCATCTCATTGCACCAATCTGTCTCAGTGCCTTTGCTATGTCAACTGTTTCTTAGTACCCATCTTCAGGCATGGATACCCAGGTGTGATAGTTTCCAGAAATGCTGCCAGATAGCAGGCATTCCCTAAGGCCATATTTGTTGGAGCAGGCTGTGTAAAGCAAGCATTAACACTGGTTTCAGAAGTGACCTTGACAGTGCTCGATTTCTCCCATTTATTTCACAGATATGTTCTGTCTCCCAAATATCTTGCTCATCAATACCAAAGTTCTTGCAGTTGGTGTGGGGATTATTTCCACATAGGCCAATTTGTTTCAGGTAAGCCAAGCTGTTAAGATACTGGTTGATGAAAACTGAGGTGAGTCACTCAGACTGAAATTACTTTGACCATTTATAGGCTGTGCCTTAGTTAAATTAAAATGAGTTTAAAACCCAAACTAGTAAAGTTAAAGCAGCTACAGTTTAAAATGGGGTCTATCCAGACTTCCATACAAATATCAAAATCAGGTTCTCTATTTGAAGACAGTGTGACCAGAGACCAAATAGCACTCTAAGTCAGGAGCAGTTGTGCTTTGTGGAGGTAAAATGGAAGAACTTTTTCTTCAACAGGACTGTGCATGTAAAACTACTCTAGGACAACTAATACCTTAGGTATTTGTTATTTTTCTCCAGTGAAATCAAATAAAAAATTAAAGACTCCCATCATCTTCAAGCTTTTTTAAATAAGCAAACCAAGTGCTTCTGCAAAGGTTCTATGTAGGCATGGTTAGAAGAGGAAGGGAGGGATCAGATTATTGCACAAGCTGATTGAAGTTTTCTTTTGACCACAATTAAAGTCAAAAGGCCAATATGAGTTTTATGTAGCAATTTTTCTTCATGGGAGACGTGTCATCCTTAAAAATTAGAATGTGAAATACTGATCCTCTTAAATAACCTGGAACACTTCAAATGACTCAGGAAGGTCAAATATTCATCCTGAACACCTAGAGTCATATTATAATGTCTATAGTACAAAATCCAAGATTAGAGATTTGTTAAAGTTCTTAATTTTTGCCATTAGCTTTAGCACTTGGGTTTGGAAGGGAGTGTAATATAGAGACTGATATTTACTTGGGTTTTGGAGTAGAAATCTGGGAGGAGATCTGGGAGTAGTTTTGTTTTTGTTGCCCTTGTTATTTTTTAATCAATGTCAAAAAGGAAAACAGAGAGTTTTTAGAGTTCTGCATTCATTTTCCCTTGCTGCTGGGAATGATCTCTTATAGAAATGCTTACCCAGGTTTGGAAAAAAATCACCAATAACCCAAAGATTGTCAGTATCAAGCAAGTATAATAATATATTCATGTTGCATTAAGATTTGTCTACTATCCTAGCTATCTAGTTTGAAAAGGCTTTTTTTTCCTATTCTTTTTTTTTTACTCTTTTTTTCAAACAGGGAGTTCTGTAAAACTAAATAATAAGTGTAATTCTTGAGGTCAACAAAAATTAAGACTTGAAGCGTGAAATCTGTCAAGACGCAGCATTTTAGTTGGGTTTTTTTGTTTGGTTGGTTGTTGGCTTGGGTTCTTTTGTTGTTGCTTTTTCTCTTAATGTGTAGTTTTAAATGCAGTATGATGTTTGGAGAGCCAGCTCTTCCTCTGGGAAATCTATGCAAATAGTAAGAACAGTCACGTCTAAAATAGGACTTTTGGGAAAAAAACCGATGATCCTATTTATGACTTCGGAAAGGTAAAGAAGCAATCAGAAATACTTGATTTTTTTTTTTTTCAGAGAGAAATTCTCTCAATCAAAAGCTAAACAAAATATAATGTGTCAATTTAAGGACCCAGGCCCTATCTTGTTTATTTATTCACATAAATAGCTCCACTGAGTAGGGCAAATATATGACGTCTAAATGGGCTCTTTTAGGGGGAGTGGTCCTATTAGAAAGCAGTGTAATCTTTGGAATTGGCAGAAGGAGCCCAAATTTCCTTTTTAACAGGCTAATCAGTAGCAATTAAGAGGCAAAGTAGCAGACTAATAAAGTATACTTGTCACCAGTTGTCATCTTAGTGATCAATTCACACCTCCAAAACAACAGCATCGACCCTTCAATGCTCTAATGACCCTGAATCCCCAAAGTGACAGAAGGATTAGGGTAAAGATAATGTGCTGGAAAGGTGCTAATGAAGTGGAGGGATTACAAGATGAGTTTCACCCTTGATAGACAGCAAAAGGGAGTTTCAGTCCCACTCCAGCTATGAGATTCACATGGATAAATTCTCATTGACTTCCACTTCCAGTCAGGATCGAGACCTTGATTTAATTAATTAGGGTGTTAAATTTCTTAGTTAAATTTGAAACATGCATCTTTGTGTTTTCTGAAAGCAGCAGATATTTCTTAGGTAATTAAGTTTACTCTCATGCTGTTTATTTAACTTATCTCTGCCAGTTGTGTGTTGCAGACATTTGTGTTTGTATAATTATAACTTTGTGCAATTAGTTTTACAGAGATTTATTTTTTTTGTGTGTATGTAGAATGTACACAACTGCTTTTCCATGCACTGATTGTTTTTAAAAATTAGAAACAGAGTATGCAATTAGGGTGTATAAAAATGGTGTCACCTTCTTGCTCAGCATTACAAGTAGATAGATAGATAGATAGATAGATAGATGGATGATGTATGGTAATAGCATTTTGAGATGCTACTGCAGAAATGGTGTTCTAGTAGATATTGTTGAAAAGGTATATTTTAAAATGACCACAATGTTTTACATATAATCAAAATAATCCTGTTCATTAAATGCCACCTGCCTCTTGTTAAATTATACTTGAACTATATCTGTAACCCGTTTCAAAAGAATATGTTGATATTAAAGATGGGGGAAAGGGTACAACAGGCCATTTATGGTATTTTAAGCCTCAGTCTTCATTAGATGTTACTCTGCTGCTTTGTTGTAGCTAATTAACTTGTATATTGAAAACCCTTTAGAATGATTTGATACAGGGAGATGTGGGAATACATCGTGCTGGGATTAACACATTTATATTGCTGTAGCTGTGTGCCTGCTGTTTGGGTGCAGGGGGAGGTAACCATTTTCAAATTTAGCTGTATTAGGATCATTTTCAAGTGGTATAAATTCTATTGCTAGCAATTTGAATAAAATCTGCTTTACTGCAGTGGGAAATGTACAGATAGTTTGCTACTACATTGTAGTGCCAGATTCTGCCTTGAAAGTTTAGTCTTGAGAAGCTTTGTTTTAGGTATTTTGTGATTTGTGTGTGTGTGGCGAAATAAAGAGGTTTCAAAATTCTGACATTAAGAAGTTATATTCTCAAACAAGATGCTGTAACTTCTTTGATAATCAAAATGAAATTTTAAATATGTTTGTGTCGTGCCCTCTGTTCCCCTCAAGATTTTGAATTTCTGGTTTCTAACTTTACAGTTAAACACTCAAAAACTAGCTGATTGTGCCTTACAAATTTTTCTTATTGTGTACTTTACACCATAGAGTACTACTCATAAGTCTGTAAAATATTGCACGTGTGCTAATTAATTAACTCTTCATAGAAAGCTTAGCTTTTTGTGGAAAATTGGCTCAAAACTGGTTTTTTTCCCGAATTTTAGGAGTAAAAAATGAAAATTGATTCTAATGCAGAGCACAGGTGTGAACTTCCCCATGCTGAACACAAGCCAAGGAACATGGCTCAGGCATTTATGAGAAAAGTCATGACTGACATGTTTCAGCACCAGTAGTACATCCATGAAGCAACATGAATTTGAACCAGGAATCTATGATATCTTCTAGCATGTCATATGACATTTTTTAATTACCTATAATGCATTTAGGGTTATTCATAGATTTCTGTTCCAGACCTTAGCCTAAGTTTGTAGTATTAATTTTAAGGCAGTTGCTGTGATGTGTCATTTCCTTACATCTCGGGAGAGAAATGGAATCACAAGACCTGTTTTGTACAAGCTGCAAAAGAGTTTCTAGAGAGAACTGAGTTTTTGCCATTGCAAGCCAGAGATGGAAGAGAGCTGATGGTCCAGCCTAGGAGAGGAAGGCAGTATCTCCTTGCCAATTCCTGTCTACATGTCAACACACCCTTATGAGAGGTTGATCCTGAACTGCAGGAGTTTACTGTGGGCTTTTTTGTTCAACTGTGAGATCAGATCCTATAATTTGTAAGGCTATTGAGTTCACTACATGCCAAATGTGAGATAGGCAGCACATAAAGGCAAATATTTTTATTGCAGAAATATAGTCTGAATTTAATATTCTATATCCATATATGTGAACCCTGTAATTTTCTGTTACAAGATAGATTTGATCTTTCTTTACAGTTGCCGTACACTGGAGTAGAGGTACTTTTAATTTCACTTTGATATAGCATGGTGAGCCATTTTTCAAACAATATGTTCAGTCAGTCTTTTATTTATTATTTCTTTTCATGCTTAACAGATTGCCCATTCAAAAGGGAAGAGCATGAGCACTGTTGCCTCGTCAGTCACCTTGCTGTGAAGTTGCAATGTAGCAAATGGCTAATGTATGCATACATGTGGGCTCTGTGTTAACCCACATTTCACACCACCATAATAGATTCATTGGTTTTGAAGAACAAAACAAAAACAACCTCCTTTGCCCAGCTGTAGCAGGCAAGAGTTAGGACATATGCTGGTGTGAAAGGGGGAGTAGGGCTGGAGACCCCTGCCGAAAACATCAGAACAAAGGGAGCGCAATCGCCTTGGCAAGGCATGGGATGACTGAAATACCCTATTGTATGAAATATGAATAGGTTGGCACAGTGAATTGCGGTGTGGGGGGCTCCTCTGTGCCGCTGATTAGCCACACGATTACCCAGATTACACGGGGAAATGGCTAAGGTAAATAAGGCCAGCCTTCTGCCACCTCCTCCATGGGGCCAGGAGAAGGCTGGCCCGACCCTTCCTGTCTACTGAGAGCTAGAAGGGGTGGGGATGGAGGAGAAGGGAAGTGAAGATTCAGATGAGTCCCATGGATAACAAAAATAAGGATTTCAAGGGCAAAAGTGTTAAAATATCTTTCTGGTCAAGTGATGTATAGGCACTGTTCCCTGCTACCACAAAATGTACAAGTAAACTGCTTAGTCAAAAAGAGACCTTGTATCCTCTCTGTTGTCTCTCTCTCCTCCCAGGTTAAGGGACTGTCACTGGGTGATGATCACAGAGTGTGGCAGGAGCAATCTGTGTCCTGCGATCTTCTCTCCCCTCCATAATCTTTTGCACAGATTGGTTCTGCCCTCCCTCCTCACCATGCAGCTCTTACGGCCATGGGGTAACACTGTGAAGATCATGTTTATTCAACCCAGGGCAGTTCAAGGAGAGATTATTTCCCTATGCTGGAGTTTTAAGGTACATATAATCAGTTGTGATCCAAAATAAATTAATGTCTATATTATCTCAGCCTCAAATGAGACTCAATGTGTACATGCTCACAATATGAACAGTGTAATGTGAAATATGTGTGTATATGTTATGGATTTCAGAGAGCCAAGCAGTTCCACTTGTTATTGAATCACTGAATCATAGAATCACAGAATTATAGAATATGCTGAGCTGGAAGGGATCCACAAGGATCATCAAATCTAGCTCCTGGCCCTGCAGAGTACCATCCCCAGGAGTCACACCATGTGCCCGAGAGCATTATCCAAATGCTTCTTGAACTCTTTCAGGCTTGGGGCTGTGACCATTTCCCTGGGGAGCCTGTTCCAGTGCCCAAACACCCTCTGGGGAAAGAACTTTTTCTAATATCCAACCTAAACCTCCCCTGACACAACTTCAGGCCATTTCCTTGGATCCTGTCACTGGTCACCACAGAGAAGAGATCAGTTCCTGCCCCTCCTCTTCCCGTCACAAGGAAGTTGTAACTGCAGTGAGGTCTTTCCTTAGTCTCCTCCAGGCTGAACAGACCAGGGGACCTCAGCTGCTCCTCATCTTTGTAGCCCTCCTTTGGATGCCCTTTAGTAGCTTAATGTCTTTTTTATATTGTGTCACCCAGACCTGCCCCCAGCACTGGAGGTGAGGCTGCCCCAGCTCAGAGCAGAGCAGGACAATCCCCTCCCTTGACCAGCTGGCCATGCTGTGCCTGATGCCCCCCAGGACAGGGTTGGCCCTCCTGGCTGCCAGGGCACTGCTGGCTCCTGTTCAACTTGCCATGGACCAGGACCCCCAGGTCCCTTTCCATGGGGCTGCCTTCCAACCTCTCATTCCTCAGTCTGTCTGTATATCCAGGGGTGTTCTGTCCCAGGGGCAGACTTCAGCACTTTGACCTGTTGAACTTCATGTGGTTGGGGATTGCCCATGTCTCTGATTTGTCAAAGTCTCTCATCTCTGTCTTTGAGGGAGTCAACAACTCCTCCCAGTCTTGAACTGTGAACTTGCTCAGTGTCCCTTCCAGTCCTGCATCCAAGTAGTTTATGAAGATGTTGAAGAGCACAGGGCTGAGGATGGAGCCCTGTGGAACCCCAGTAGTGACAGATCCCCAGTCTGACAGATCGCTATTCACCATAACTTGTTGTACCTGACCCATGAGCCAGTTGCTATACATATAGACTTAGGTGGTCTCAAAAGTGAAGGTATTTTTGTCTCAAAGAAACTGTATCTTATTCTAGATTCTCAGTTAAAGAGGCTTGTAATGTTTGTGTGTTTTGTAGCATCTTTTACAACAGTAATCTCCATCTCCTTTCCAGAATCATAGAATTGCTAAATTGGAAAAGGTTGTCAAGTCTAATGTTAATCCAGCACCACTGTGTTCACTACTAAACTGTATCTCTGAGTGCCACAACCACATATCTTTCAAACACTTCCAAGGATGGTGATACCACCACTTCCCTGGGTAGCCTGTTTCAGTGCCTGACCACCTCTTCACTGAAAAAAATGTCCATAATATTTAATCTAAGCCTCCCTTGGTGAAGCTTGAGGCCATCTCCCCTCATCCTGTCACTTATTACCTGAGAGGAGACAAGCCCCCACCTTCCTACAACCTTCTTTTGGGTAGTTGTAGAGAGCAATGAGGTTCCCCCTATCCTCCAGAGAATTTAACTGGAAGTGCTATGGGATCTCCCACCTCATTGCAAAGGTACTCTCAGCATGTAAATGAAGACACAACATCCTTGAAGGGAGGAGCCTTTGCACCGGGAGCTCTTTGACGCAAATGATGTTCCCAGCTGCAAGGCAATCAAAAAACATCAGGGCTCCCAAAGGAGACCACAGCTCCCTGGGTGTTTTTAAGGAAATTTTGGTGTCTATAAGTCACAGTTGCTCAGAGAGTATTTAAGTGGGTTAAATTGAGACCTGGTTTTTCCTAGAATAGAAAAGAATCAGTTTGAGGAAACAACTGGAAACATTGTTTAAAACAAGGAGAAAGGGGGGGGTTGTCTTTTGTGATTTTATTTCTTTTCAGTTTTAGGTCACCTATTAACAAAATTCAGCACGAGTTTATGAATAGTTTGTCTTGTCCCAAATTAGCGTTCTTCCCTAAATAAAGCATTCAGCTGGAAATTTTTGCCTGAAACTGACTTGTATTACTACACTGAGATTATCAGTTAATGGCAAAACAAATTAAGAAAGCTATTGAATGAGAATGGTAACTCTTTGGTATTTAATGGATTGTTATTCATAAATATGCAAATAGTGTTCTAGCTATGAAAATATTCACAAATCTTAATACATTACAGGGAAAAAGTTGCAACTTTCCCTTTTGCTCTGATACATAGCTGGAAGTTTGAAACAAATTTCATATAATGCCTCACTGCTACAGAGATCAAACAATTGAAGTAGGAAGAAAAACCTCAAACCCAAAGTAAAGGAACACTCAGCAGAACTTTAAAAGTAAAGACCCATTTCTTTTAGCAGTGCATATTTTAAATCTTTGTATTTCTAATACCACCCCTTCCCCAAAAATATAATACCACAAAATTTATTCCCTGACTATCAAATAGAGTGCTTACTGTACTTTGCCGAAAGTCCTGAGGACTGTGAGTTCCTTACCTTTTCTGTGCTGCAAGCCAATTTGGCTAATTGCATCATTTTATATAAGCTAAACATCTCATATATTTTGCTTCATGCCATGATCTGCTGAGCATTGTGACTTTATCTCAGGGTTGGGTTTGTATCTGTGTATATGCTTTGTACTGAAGGTGCAACCTCTCAGAGAACTTGTGTTTTTCTAATGCTGTATTTCCTTACATTTTGGATTTGAGAAGATATCTCGAATGCGCTGAACTGTATTGATGGTTTCTGGTGAAGTCAAATGAGAAGTGCTTGGTTTATAGCCCTTCTTTACTTGAAGACAATTTTTTTTCTTTCTTCATAGCTGTCTCTATTTGCAATCTCTGGATGTTTAGAGCCTTGGGTCTGGGCACTTGTTGTCACTTTTATTAAATTCAATCAGAGCAGTTCAGTGGGATAGAATGGTTAGTAAAAGCTTTATGTTGCTTAAAAATGGTGCAGTTTTTCATCACATCCCTAATTTTAATTTGATTTTTATATTGTGAAATTTTGCACGCACTTTTGATTTAATATATAATTCTGCTGGTTATCTAAAGAGCTACAGTTATTGGACACATAAGCTCAGTTCAGATCCTTCTGTCGTCTTAAAATCCAGCCCTCTACAGCATTGTTTTGACTGTTTGCCGTGTTCGTGTGCTCAGGAAGGGCCTGGAAATCCAACCATCTGTAGGTGTCATGCCAAATAATAAGAGAGAAACTTCCTAGGCAGGTTTCTTTCCAGTGACCTGTTTGTTGTTTAGGACATGCAGAGATTATTAATTGAGCAGCGAGAAGGAAGGATGAATTGATCTGATAGTGAAATTTTGCATTTTTTGCTGAGCAGGGGATTTTTCTGATGGAGAAGGAACAAATTGACTTATTGGTTAATGAAAGGAGAGAATTGACTGGGAGAGGCAGTGAGAATTTGACGAATGTCAGCTGCAAGAAAGAAGGATTTTTCAAATAGATATATGCATAAACATTTATTTATTTCCTCATTTGTCTGCCTCTTACTTAATATGTAATACAGATGGGTGGCTTTACTTTGACTCTTTTTGGCAAGATGAATAGGCTGACTTTGTGTAAAACTTTCTCTCTTTTTAAAGATGACTGGAATTGTTCCTTCCAACTGAAGTCGGCAAAAGTCTGTTGCTGCTGTTTTTTTCCTTAAGCTCTGCCTTCTGTTTCAGCTTATTAAGTCTACCAGTGTATGTGTACATTCTTTTTCACCAGCTGCAGTTGCCTAATACTGGCCTGAGTTTTAATGCATGTTAGGCACCTGACTTCCATGGGAAACAATATGAATGAATTAATTTTTTTTTTCCTTTAAATAATCTTCCAGATCTCACTAGGCAACTCTCTGTATTAATAGGACCAGAACTGCTTCCATAAGTACAGCCATTGCTCTTTCACCCTTTGGACGTGGGACCATGTTTTGTTATGTTTTGCTGATACAACAGTGGTCTTATCTGTAGTAAGGGCTTCTAAGTGCTACAGTAATGAAAAAAAAAGTAAAAGTGATACCAACAACGCTCATACTAGTAGTAATAAATAGCTACATATTGGTGCCACATACATATTAATTAATCCAATGCTTAATTTAACTTCTAATTAATTTAGAATTAATTTCCTAATTTCTCTTTGGATGAGGTTGCCATAATCTTCATATGGTGTCTTTAAGGAGACCAGAAGCACTTTCATTCCCATTTTACAGGAATGACACTGAAGGCATCCAAAACTGTCTTCTGAGGACTCTTAACTCTTAGAGTGTCCTCAAAGAAGTTTCTGTCTTCTGCTTGGGAAGACTGTGCTTGTAATTGGGTTAAGGATGGAGCCTATTCAGAAAATTTTCCGTGTTGCGGGGCAGGAAATGGCAGAGTCCCCAGGGACCAGTGTGGTTATTGGAGCTCCGTGTTGCAATGTTACAATAATTTCCCTCTTGCAATGACATCACCATGGGGATTGTGGGGAAACTGATGGCTAGGGACTGATCTGATTTGTGAAGAAACTGTGTCTGTCCTCCTCCTCTCTATACCCTTCCTGACTGCTCAGATATGCCATGGCCTTATTTTTATCACCATTAGGAAAGATTCAGCTACATTTACAGCAGGGAAATTGCAGGAACAAACTCTGTGAAGAAATAATAGTGGAGATTTTAAGTTCCCAAGAGGAGACAGAAGGACCTTTAATTAGCAAATAATAGGTTTAGCCCATAAACTACTCACAAAAAAAAAAAAGTCACCAGGCACCATAAAGGAAAGGTATAAGGGACAAGTCTTCAAATAATTTACACATAAAAATAATTCTTGTTTTTGTCTGGAACATTGCTTTATTTTTAAATACATTTGGTATTTTAAAAGATATAGGAACAGCTTTGCATCCCAGAGAGTGACACTTAACACTTGTAGGCTGTTGAAGCAACACCAGAGGTAGGTAACTTGGGGGAAGGGTATTTGGGGATCACTTTTTTTGCAGCTGGAAAATATCTACAAATTTGAGTTCCTAATGGGAAACTTATAAACACACTAGAGCTGAACAAATATTTCAGTGTGAATAATTTATATGACGATACCCCTCATAATAGCGGGCTGCTGCAGTTCTGTGGGACGGCTAGCAATGTTTGACTGACAGAGGAGGAGAGGCGTCACTACCACATGATAACCCTTGCTCTGTCCTACACTAACTGGGATATCACCTTGAACTGAGCCAATCCATCATCCTCCTAAAGAAAAGATAACAGCTGCCTTTTTCCATAAAACAAAAGAGTTTGATTGAAGGATGCTTTTCTCCATTTTCCTCCCTTATAACTTAGCAAGTTTTCTCTCGTAGAAAGTGGAACCTTAGAAGGTTTCCCACAAAATCAAGAGCTTGCCCACAGATTGACTGTTAAATGTGCACTGCACATTTGTCAGGGATGCTCTAAGTGGTACTGAAGCTGACAGAATACAAGCAGGAGCTGACAGCTTCACTCCAGTTTCAGCTGATTAAAGGCTGCAGGGGCCTGGGGACCCCATCTCGGAAAGAGGACCTCTGCAAATTCACCACAGCACTTCCAGTCTGCACGTTTTGCATCACCTGGCTCAGAGGACGCCAGATATTGCACTCCATAATCAACTTCTGCCTCCAGTTTTGGAGTGTTTGAGAACAGATAAAGAAAAGTTAAAAATGCAAATGAAGATTGCCTTGTATGTACATTATATAATGTGTGATAAATGACGTCATGTAAATGTAAAAATTGCATATGTGGGTACATTTATAGCATTATGGCTCTAAAGCATGACTTAAATCTCACAGCCTTCTCCCCATTCCCATACCTATCATGCATATTGAGCTCTTGCAGGTTTTCTGGCTGCTCACTTTGGGAGCTCTTCCCAAGGCCCTGTTGCAATGGTGTTCAACCATAACCAGGGATCCAGCACGATCTAACTAGAACCATAAAAAAAAAAAAAAGAAATTATCAGGATCAAAGAGTGCTTGGCCCTGTCTGGAAACAAGAGGGAGATCACAGCTCTTGCTTTTTTGAATATTCTCCTTTGTAATTTCCAACTCCTAGCAACTGTGCAGTGCCAGCGTATGTTGTATACAACTTGTACTTTAGTCTATGATGAATAAAAATCTAATTGGGGAAATCTTTTCCTCTCTGTTTCTTCACAGAAGAACTGACTTTTTTCATGGTGATGTTTTTCTTATTCCTTCTGTAATGCAAAGAGAACGTCCCAAACAAATATACCCTCCCAAACTTGGATAATAAAATACTACTTTTTAAAGATTTTATTTTACCAAAATAAATAGAGAATTTTCCTTGCATTATTTTTTCCAGGACCTTTCTATTAAGCAAGACAAGCACATTTTTCTCCTCTTCCCTATATTTAAATTTGTCTTGCTTTATTAGCACCAAAAGTCAAAATCTTAAAACTGATGATTTAAAAATTCATGCAATCTTTGGAACACTTTGGCAAGGTGCTTTTTAAAACACTTAAAAATAAATCAGAACTTGTGGCTTAATAATCAGAACTGAAGGCACAAAATATAGTAAGTCAAGTAACAGACATTTGTTAGCTTTTTTTTACATTGATCCATTAACATATTTTTAGAAATGCTGAATATTTAAAGCTCCAGACCGAGAGCTATTCTTAGGGTGATTTCTTCTCTTAAGTTGAGTTCAGGTAATGCTTTTGATCTCCATTTCCATTCACCTAACTGGAAATTAATTTTTCACTAGTGGATATTTGCTGAGAGGAAGACACAGAGGATATGCCTCCAAATGAAAGGAATTAAGGAAATACATTTGTCTTGATCCCTTAGTTGTTTGCAATAATTTAGACAAACTGTTGAACAGTGTACCAGTATATCAGCAGAACATTTCCATAGTCCGAGTCCCCTTGTACTGAATTTTAAACAGAAGCCAGAAAGACCTGGGGGCTTTTAAACTTCAGAACCCAAGGAATTTATTAATTTCCCCAGACTGAGCAATAAGAATCCTATATAGGCATATTTCAGTGTGTATGTATTCAGCTGTATGCATGTGTCTGTATTATTTTTATAGACATACATACACTTGCTTATTATACTTATTATTTTAATATAATACATATATGTGTGTATATATGTGCATGTATAAATTACATGCTATTCATGCAAATGTGCATACACATGCATCCTCTTAGTCTACTTTTCTTTGAGCCAGTCTTCTTTGAGCCTGTCTTTCTTTGTTTTAAATCACTTTTTGGCTCATTTAAGGCTCTGCTGGACCCATCAAATTCTGCCTCAGATGGTGTATCAGACTTGCCTTAAATTAAAAAGAATAAAAAAATAATTTTGAAGTAATAGAGAAGACAGATAATACAAAGATAATACAAAGAAATAACGAGAGAATATAGTTTCTATTACTGGAATAGTTTATTAAAAACAAAACAAAAACAAATAAAAGATAAAAATTAGAATCCTCACATTAAAATTGTATCCACTTCTGAAGGGATGTTCTGATGTTTTGAGTAGGATTTGGGCTGCCAAAAAAAAGAGGATAAGTGTATGCTTGTAAAGAGACCAGGAAAGAGAGCTTAGGAAAGCAAATGTGCTCTGCAGAAGTAGTTCAGTTTGCATAATTTATTTTAAATATGGATCCTCTCTGGTGTGTGAGCACTCCTTCCCTCACCACCCTCACCCCCCTCTTCTCTTTTAAAAATAGGAATTTCTCTGCTGCTTGTGTTCCAATATTCCAGTTCAAATAGGGTGCCCGGTGGTAGCTCAGCACTTGTGTACTTGACTACTTACTGCTGAGGAGCCTTGCTTGCCGGTACTCTAGATTTATGGTAAGTCTACCCTTTCCCTTCATCTACAAGGTCCAGAGACATTCGGGTAGCCAATCTGCCCTTAAATATGTCTCTGAGGAAATGGTGCTAATTAGTATTGGAATTTACAGCCTTTCATTTTATTGACTTGTCCTACTTTCTTCGATAATTAACTAATGAGTAAAGTAATGAGCTATGTTAGTCAGTCATGATGTTCAATTAAACAGCAAATCAATTATTGAAAATAGTTTCGGACAGCTCTGGTGTCGTCACGGAGAGTGTGTGTGCATGTGTGTGCGTGCACATGTGCTTTAAATGTGTGCCCTAAATGTGGAAGTGTCCCTCCCTGGAGGGCACCTGGCTCCTGAAGGGCTTTGTAGTCACAGCCAAACCAAACCTGTGGAGCCTTTTGCTTGCCTTTCCCGCAGTCTGCTCAGCTGTGCTACACAGCACCTTGACAGGCTGAGCTTATCTGTAAGGGGTTCCCAAAGCCTGAGAAAGATGATTACTGTAAATTAGGGAGCACTTTTCCTGATGGGGAGATTGATGTTACAAAACAGGGGTGCCTGTTCACTGGTGTGACCCCTCTGCCTCTTTTGTGGCACATGCAGTGTTTGCCACCGGTGAGCAGGGTCGCCTGTCCCAGAGCTTGGCATTACAGCAGCAGGGACCATCATATAAATATGTGTCTTCAAAACCTTACCTCTCTTCTGGCAACAGCAATACCCATGAACAACAGAGAGGCTGGCAGGGAGTTCAGGATTTTTCCCCTTTGAAGTCTTTGCATACCAGCCTAAGCAGGAGTAGTCCAGGGGAAGATGCTTCTAGGACCATCATGTCATCAGTCCCCTGCACCAAGCCTGGGGAAGCACTGCAAATGCACTCTTGTGTGGCCAGTGGCAGGAAAGGTCATTGTTTGCTGGGGCAAAGCCATGACATTGGGCCTGGTACATCTGTCTGTCTATACAGCTTTGACAACTTCATTCGGTGTGGGCCGGGCAAAGATCTGTGTCAGCAGGATGTGAAACAGGCACTCATTATCTCCCTAATGTGGTGAGTTCAGTTTTGTCTAGGAAATGTAAAGGGCAGTTCTGGCAAAGAAAGGTGTAGCTGATATCATCATTCACTAACTTGCTAGCTCTTTAGGTCTAATTTATTCTTCCAATGGAGCTTTTACCCTTCTGTTTCCTTCAGGTCTTTTGCTTCATCATCTCTTCCACAGGAGATGGTAGCACAGTTGTACCTGCTATCCATGGCTCTTCAGGCTTTCGCACTCGCCTTCCTGGCACCCACCTTAGTTCTGTGTTTGGTGTAAGAGTGTACCACAGCATCCAGCAAGCAAACTTGCCCTGAAACTTCAAAAGTCTGTGCTCTACTCAAACAAATAAATTTTTACTTGCCCTGTCAAAATACCACCTCATTTTGGACAGTAGTGGCTTTTAGAGAGGACAGTAATATTGCATATAGTGCATTAAGAAAAAAAAAGTTAAGGTTATTATATGGAAAGTTTGGGTTGGGATTAAAATTTTAACCCAATATCATTCAGATATGCTACCAGAAAGAGCATTCTGGCAAGCTCTGTTTGAGTAGCGAAGCTGCACATACTGTGTCAATCCATGCTCGTAGTCTCTCTAGTCATAAAAATAAGTATTATTTATTAATAATAATAGCCATCTTATGATGTTTTTTTCTCAAAGATAATGAGCAGGCAGAAAGCTCCCCCCTGCCTTCCAAATCCAGAAGGAAAAGCAGGCCAGTGAGCAAGCTGTGTAAATACAGAGAGAGGAGACTAAATGCATTGGCCTTAGCCATCCAATTGAATCATGATTCATTAGAGAAACAGCAAGCCAAAAGAAATCAAAGACAGTTCAAAAAAGGCAACATAAAGTTTTCATTTCCAAACAGTTTTAATTCACTGTTTGTGCTCTTTACTGAGAATATGCAAGGAACACAAACATTCCCATATGATTTAAATTACAATTTACATATGAATTACATTAGAAATATGAGCTACACTAAAGAGATAATTAGTGCTGTCCTGGGTTATGTGAGCACAAACAAAATTAAATAAGAACAATTTCAAAGCCAAGTTTTGCTTTGCCTTTTCAACTAAGCTGGTTTAATCAGTGATAATGACTGAAATAAATCCACTACATATAAAACAATGCACAACATATCATACTGTGTGAAATGTCATTACTACATCCTGTGCCTTGGTAAATCTCACAGTCAAAAAGGAATGCAAAGTCCCTAGTAGAATGCTACACAAAATTTGGTACTGCTGGGTACCCAGCACTGGAGTTGATTGTCCCTAGGTCTTGCAAGGAAGCAGAGCCCACAACAGGCCAGCATTGCTGCACAGCATCACAGAGAAAGTAACAGGGAGGGGAGGGCTGTGAGGGTGTGTGTTAGGGATCTTTTTTAACATGACATATGAATGAGAAAGAGCTGCCACAGGAAAAAAAAAATGCCAATGTTAGCGGAGAGCAATGAGAGGGAGGGGAGCAGGAGAATCAGGGGGAGAAGGGGGGAGACAAGGGGAGAAGAGGAGAAAGTGAGAAGGATAAAAAATACCACATAGAAGAAAACTACCTGAGCATCAGTGCCTCAGCCCTTAAATAGAGCTATGGTTTATGACTACCTTGCCTAATGAGCTAAACTCTGGTGACCATAAAACTGAAATATAATTATGACATTAAAGATGCCTATATTTGAACTTAATTATTAATTAATTTAATGAGAGAATAGGAGGTTGTAAAATTGCTAATTAAACAGCTCTGTAAAACTGCAGACGGCAGAGGATTTACCAAATGATGAATCCCACAACAGTATTTGGGCTATATCAATATTCTATTAATACACAGTATGCTAGAGGTACTGGCTAGTATGCTACTCACAGTTAAGCTGATGTGACAGGCATACAGAGTGAAAGAAAATGAAGGACATAAAATTCCGGATGACAACAACCTTGAAGACGATCTCTGCCCCCACCTCTGTGGCAATTTCTGAAATCAGTTAAATAAACTCAGAAATGCAGGATAAAAATCAATCTTACCATCGCAAATGTGAATAAATTGGCTTGAAGCACAGGACCCACCTATGGTCTTTAGGCACCGTGGTGCTGTGTCGCTCTCTGCTTGTGAGCAGGAATGGTCAGAGCGAATCTGGACTCAAGTGCAACAGAAAGGGAGGGATGCAGCGTGAGTGAGTGAGTGTGTGTGTGTGTGTGTGTGTGCCTGCTTGCAAGTGAAAGAGAAGCTGAGCAAAAGCAAAAAATAACTGTCCCCGTGTGATTAGTGAAATTAAACTCAAGTGAACCTTCAGGGGCTGAATTCGAACCTATGGGGGACAATTTTAGAGATTCCCACATTGCACTATCAGCATGTGAGGAATTTTGCTGTAAGATTTGAGTGGCAATACCATTTGGATGACATTCATTTAAAAATACAGGGGAGGGGTGCAGGGAAATGTTTTCTTTTAGCACTGAGCCTAATTCAAGGACTGTCAAAAGAAAATACATTGGGATATCTCGCCCTGCTATCTCTAAATGTTAGTCATGACTAATTACTGGGATAAAAGTAAAAGAAAAAAATTCAAATATCCTTTTTGTAGGAAACAATGAAACACCTCTGGGCAGTGTAACAGAAACCATGAATAACACTAGGTTAACTGTAGGAGGTTAATTTTAATATTTGCATGAATCCTTAGAACTGTTGCTTTTTATATCTGCCATATGCCATAGCTTTTCCTTTATGCATTTTGGTTTTTAAATGCCCTGTTGACAGCCACAAGAAGAAATTTAACAAAAAATATCAAGGAAATTGTGTGGGAGGAGACTTGTCTTTCATTCTAAGGGAAACGATATAGTCATCACAGTAACATCTCCCATTTCTGGAAAATTAGTGGACAATCTTGAGAGCAAGGACAAACAAGAGTTGTATTTCCAAGTCTTTCGGCAGTTCTAAAGAAGCTACATAAACTTTCAGTGCCTCAGTTTCTACTTTCTAACTGGGGCAGTTTTGTGCCATCTATCATTCATGTTTCAGAAGAGTAAATGGATGCTTGCATGTAATTTCTGAGAAAGTGATCTCTAGAAGTCTAGAAATTATTTATTGACTGGTTTGGGAAAAGACTTTAGAATTATCACTTTGTACCATTTTTTTTATGTCCATCTTTGTTTATATAAACATGGTAATTTAAAGCAGATATGCACTTCACATGATCTTGTTACCTTGTCTCAAATACTTACAGTTTTCAGTCTCTTGATGCTCAGAAACTTCACTGGTGGATTTTGTATGAGAATCTGCAGCTGAAAGAGCTGCTACTTTAAAAAAATCTTGATCCCAATTTAGAAAACTACTCTGGCTGATTCTATCTTCTAATATGTGCAATTAATAAATATGAAAGCTCCTATGCATTTATTATCGTTGTATCATGCCCTGCAGTTTTATAGATCCAATTTTTCAAAAAGTGACTTCATCTACCAGAAATAAAACCAGACAGACTTCTTCTATTGTATAGTCAGCTACAAAACCTGCCCCTTGACCGGAGGCTTTTGTGAGATCTGGACTGTGTTCTTAGTTTTCAAGCCCAAGAAAGCAGGCAATGAATTAAAAGTGGTGGGTTTACAGTAAAAAGGAAATTCCAGATGGCTCATCATCACCACATTGCAGGTTACACATCTAGAACATTGAAGAAATTACCTCCACCAGAACACCAGAACTACTACCCCATGGTTAACTCTATTACAGGTAGGTCTCACTCTTTGCTAGAGAAATTCATCCTGCAGCAGAGTGGCTGGCTTGAAACAGAAGAGAAAGAAAGGCACACAATCTGGGGATGCCTTTACCTCCAAGTTCCCTTGATGCAGCCATTGTAGCAGGCCCCTTTGAGACAGAAATATTTCAGAAAGGGCAAATGCTGGTTAGTTATTGTCCAACCAAAATTTGGTTGATGTTTTCTGTGATACTTGGTGCCTTCCAGTTATGAGGAAATCCTGGACAGGAATGGACAGGGACCTCCTCATTGCAAGGAGCATGAAAGGCCCAGCCAATTGCTCTGAACCTGAAGACCATGGTCATCTTTGTCAGACTGGTCACTACAGACCTGGGAGAAAATTATTTTGTCTCATTTCTCTTCTCTGGGTTCTGGGGGCTGTGATTTTAGGGCTCAGCAGGGGCAGGGATCTCTCTGGGTACCAGCAGCTATAGCAGCAATGCTGCTCCCAGCCTTGTGTCACCCATCACCCCGAAGTGGGTTCACAGCTTGAAAACCTCTGGGATTGCCCATTCCTTAAATGCTATGGGTGAAATCCAGCTGTGGCCCAGAGCTAAACCGTGTGGCTGACAGGGGTGCCTGTCAAGCTTGATTACCAGGAGAGAGCTCCAAAGTGAGAGCAGTTGTGATTAACCATCACTGGTATTGCAGGCGCATGTCAGGGTCTCACTGTGATATGTGTGAAAAGTTTACAAACCCAAAGCTTTCATTGATCGGATTTAATTCCTGAGGATTTAAATTGTTTGTTTTAATCATGATTCAAATCTTCAAGGAGGTTAACTTGGTTTAAGTTATCTTCTGCTTTTGTTTGCATTTGTCCTTTTTGTGCCCTTTAGAAAGCTTTCCCTTTTTCAATTGTAAGCTGTAAAATATGTGACTAAATACATCCTACTAAGTGAGCTGTTAATTTTGTGTATTTGCTGCTGATCAGAAAGATATTTTAAATCTTTGCCCATTCAATAAGCCAGGTTTTTAGTTTAATATAATTTAACTTCATCCTTTTTTACATTTCAGAATGTTAGAATATGGTGTAGGTATGTCCTTTTCATTACATTAATATTATTTTTGTTTTGGTATTTGTGTTAGAAAATATTTATAAACATTTCACAACCTCTTTACAGTTGAAGGAAAAACCACTTTAAAATACGTCTGACTAAGTAAATAAATCTGTCTTTAACTCAATGGATATGTAGAAAGGAAAAATATATTTCCTTAAACAGATATTGTTTTCACTTAATTCCTATCTACTGTATGCATTATAACTTAGAGACAAAAACAAGATTTTTTTTTGAGCTTCCAACAGGTTTCTAATGCTGTTTGAATTATTCATTGAGAGGAACTAATGAATACATTGAAATCAAGATGAAAACTTTTATAGTTTCTGAAAACAAAATTTCTGCAGTTAAAAATTCTGAACTGAAGTAAAAAATGCTGACTTTATTTTTTATTTCTTTACTAGTGATTTCAAATGATCAGTGATTTGAATTTTTTTTAAAAACCTCAGTATGAGACTGTCACTGCTTGGAATCATCATGGCATTGCAGAGACAAAAACATGGGAAAAACACATACATAAAAGTAATAAAAAATAAGTTTCTTACTCAAGCATGAAGTCTGCAGATCTGAAAGTTGTAGTCTGAAAATAGAGGATTACTGTATCTATCAAAAGGCAAAAGAATTCACATTAATTCCTGTTACTGCAACCTTCTTTAAATCAGAAGAAATGGCACAGAATGAATCAGATAGGAAATATATGGATTCAGCTTTTCCATGTCAGGAAGACATGTCAGTTATTACATTTGGTAACAGGTCTGAAAGGTAAAAAGGTGTCCTCCCATCTATGCATATTGGCTTAAGTATATATTGCAAAAGTTTGGAGTGGAATTAAATTAGCAACTCCGTTGTTCCACACGGAGAATAATCCACCTGGCCCTGCAAACTAACTGAAAGAGGTAAGCAGCAGTAAAATACATAAGCATTTTAAAAACACAGGGGTCGAGTAGATCTGTGCAGCATTGAGGTGACAGGTATGTTAGGATTATAGGATGTTGAGAGAAAGAACTGTTATTTTTTTATACTTTTCCATGAGATTGCAAGTTCTTCTGGAAGAAACAAAGGACAACTTTTGAGTCTGCAATCTATAGAAAACTCTTGCCTTTCACTTTGCCATCAGATCACACCTTTGGATTAATCTCTGTACCCAGCTTTCCTTACTATTTATCTGTGAGCAGCCTGTGAACTTTCCATACCTCATTTAGATAATTATGAAAAACCCTCCTCCAAATGCAAGTGTTTAGAGGACAGCAAGCAGGTTTCAGCTGCTGAAGCAAAATGCTGTGACCTCTGTGAATGTTTTTCTTGAAGGAA
Source organism: Toxostoma redivivum (assembly GCA_013397375.1). Taxonomy (NCBI): domain Eukaryota; kingdom Metazoa; phylum Chordata; class Aves; order Passeriformes; family Mimidae; genus Toxostoma; species Toxostoma redivivum. Next base: position 39,144 of record VXBI01012195.1, read on the forward strand.
CTACACAGGCTTTATAATTCCATGAGGAAAGTTGAAGCATGGCAACCCTTCATGCCTGGCATATCCTTGAAAAATCTAGCTGGGGACATCTCTTGTGTTCTAAATCACAAACCAGGCAAACATCATAAACAAGAATGAGTCTGCCTTTCTTGCTTCCCATCTCCAAATGTGTTAGTCTTTTCCTGACTGTGAGTTTTGATTTAACTCTGGAGGAAAAGGAAGGAAAGAAAGCAATCTGACTGAGGTTGGCTGCACCCAGCTCTCAAGCTAGGTGCCCAGCAAGGTGTCTCACAGCATCCTTCTACTGCAGTATTGTGCCTTGACTACAGTTTGTCCAACTGAGAGAAGGCATCAGGAGTAAAATCACTCTACAATTGTGTTGTGCTTGAATGCCAAACTTGTTACAACCCCAGCTGGTCACAACTATGCTTAAAAACTATTCTAAATACAGTTCTCCTGTCCTAGATTTCAGTGGGACTATTCTATAGTTAAAATTACATGTCTGTGTAAGTGCTAGACTGCATTAATAGGAAAATTTGGACCCACCTTAATATTTTTGGGTTTTTTCCCTTTTTGTTGTGTGAAATTAGCTAATTCTTATTTGTTGTAAAATAAGCTTCCTTTATATATTAAAAGCTTACACAGTCATGCATGAAAAATATGTCAAAAAACCTAACAAAAAGAAAATGAAGTATAAAAACAATGTGAAAAGATATAAGTGCTAGCTATAGAAAAAAATAAATAATCTAAATACAAAGATGCTTTATCTACAGACTGAGATAATATTTTCTTCTGAAAGAAAAATCTAACTATAGACTATATAATATAATTTAAGTAAATATTGAAAAAAAATAACAGCTGTCTGTTTTCATCAGATCCACTTGAGAAATTAAGGATCAAATGGAAAAGGTTAGCAAAGCATCTCAGAAGTGCAGGTGTTGCAGCATTTTAAAAAAGTAATTCTGAAGAACTAGAGGAAGGGATCATAATGCCACCATTTTTTTCTAAAATGTGGACATACCTTGAGGGAGGATGGGAAGGTAAAGGCATGCATGTCTTCTGTGAAAGACTTCTAACTCCAAAATATGTTTGATCTGTGGCTTCATCTTTGTGCTTGTGAAAGAAGTTGTAAGAACTGGGAGATAAGCCAGTCTGTGTTCTGGGATGGGGTGGTAAACCCCCAAATTCTTCAGTTCCTACCATTAGCAACAGAAGAGATGCCTGACACAGTAAATCAGTTTGGAAGGATTAAATAACAATTTGGTCTTTGCATTATGAAAAGTAAGATCCCATCTGGTCTGAGTTTGCTTCTTGTTTACAAATGCCTTAGTTTGAATGAAGAATAAAAAAAAAAAACCAACAAAAAAAACCACCAGAAAAAAGCAACAAAAAACCCAAGAGATATTTCCCATTCTCCCAAGCAAATAGAAAAATAGAAAAATTCATCTGATGATGGTCCTCCATCACAGGCAGGTCAGCAGGATGTCGTTTATAGATGGCCATGGACATTTCTTCAGATAGCTCCATGTATATACATGCACTTGGCCATGCCTAAGCTTTTCTGGAGACATCATCTCTCTGAAAACATATTTCTCTTCCATTTGATGTATCCTGTCACGGTAACGTGTTCTTCCACTGCATCATCAAATTGTATTAGGACACATGAGAGCAGCCACCCAAGCGGATGACCTCACTCTCGCCCTACTTTGATCTAGCTCAGTCGTTTCTGGTGACTCAGGTGTGTGAAACAGCTTCCAGCAAATGGCAGAAAAAACCTGCTGTTCTTATGGGCTGCACGTCCATTTGAGAATACCAACTGCAGTCAACACTGAGCAGCACAAGTTCAAGTTACACAAAGGATTTAAATAATATGCTGGAAAATACCCCAACCAGAAGTTGAAAGGCCTCCTTTTTTCCATGCTTTCTTCTTAATTTGAAAATGGAACATGCAGTCAAAACGTTAAAGATAATAATGGGTCACTCTAACATCCTTGTTGTAATCAAGGAGGAGTAAATCTTTATGTGTACATGTGATGAACAAACATACTTATAGCAGTGTTAAAACAGATTCTCCTGGTCCACCTATGCACCTGTTTACACACATGTTTATACTCATAAATGAGAGGAAAAATTATTAAAGGAGACAGTAAATGAGTAGTATCAGTTTCACATTTCAGTCTCTAAGCCACCTTCAGGAGTTGTTTAAGAGCAATGGTTCTGATACTTGTTTACACTAATAACATCACAATGCAAAATAAACTTCAACAATGGTGCAAATTGCATTTAATCTGTCCAGCCTGATGTAAGATGAAGAGTAGTATTAATGAGCAAGTGTCATAGATACTCTTCCTCTGAAAATGGTTTAATATATCGGCATTAGGTGCAGTTGAGTTATCCTCTAAACAGAAATGACCTGGTGTTGTACTGGAATGAAAGTTTTTATTCAACAGCTTGACTTGAATAGAAGGAAAACAGGAACATTTAGCTTCATCATTTTTTCCCACTTATATCAGTTGCTCTAATGAGAGACATTGCTTTTCTCAACATGCCTTCTCTTTTGTCTCTTTACACCAGCATGGCAACAAGAACATTGCTACAGTAGAATTATGTGCTACATTTCAAAAATGCAGCAGGAGAGAAAATTTAAAAAATAATTTTTCCTCCCCCTCTCTCCCCATGCTCCTTAAGCTCTTTTGTATTGACGCCTTTTCCTGCCCTGCTTATAGTGAAGTTTATTTCTTCTCCAGCAATGCATTTTAGAGAAGAGTGGATCACAGTTGTGTGTTAAATCATGAACAAAACCAGTCTCTCTCCCTCTCCCTCTCTCCCCCTTTCTTGTTGTCTGTCCTTTTTACTTAAACATAGCTTCTAGGTTAATGATTCATTCTTCTAAAAGGCTGCTGTGCCTAGCAGATTATACTGTAAAATCTGCCATTCTGTTTATGTTTAAAATACAAGATTAAAGCAGTGGTCATGCTGAGGGAAATGGTTCTCACACAGAACAAGAAAGGATCAATCCACGTCTGCCGAATCCAGGCTGTTTTAGCAGAGTCTGCCATTTTGGTGGGCTGCCAGATCCCAAAGAAACGCTGGTGAGCTTTGAAACTTCCTAGCCATTCCTAGATGGAGCACAGCAAGTACCTAAAAAAAGTCTTATCACACACTAATGTACCTCTGAAAGTCACAGCAGCCTAGCTGTCTCCATATTGCAGGGAAAGCACTCGAGAAATAAATTATTGAGCCCTAATCAGAAACAAAAAGGTAAAAAAAATTAATAATAAGAAGCTTTATGTATGGCACCTTTAAAAGTATATGAGGCTAGAATTTGACGTTGTTTTTTTTTGTTTGGTTTGGTTTGGTTTTTTTTGTTCCTACAGTGTGACTTAACTCACCAGATCAAATAGGTTGATCCATAAAAACTAGTTGGTCATGTAATGCCAGTCAGATATTAGATTGGAGACTTGTATACACTTGAAATTTACAAAAATAGCTCATTTGAAATAATTGCTCTGAAACAGCTATTTGGGCAGAAAAGCTGTAGGAATATTTCTCAACCATTTCTGATTAGTTATCTTGGTAAATTTCTAAGTATAGACAAGCCCTCGTGATGTGCCCTGCCAAATGAAGATTGTTCTATTCAATTATCTCTCATTAAGGAAGGCAGAGAGGGGTAAAAGTAGATGCTCATTAAATATAAATTTTCATATTTATTAAGCAGAAGTGAGAATACACAAATTCAAATTCACATAGATTTTCTACTCATTAAGTGAAGCAGGCCTTCTAAAGAAGCCATGAGCTTACTCACTGGAGATAAAACATGTCTGGAAAAGGTTGTTTAGTGTTTGAGGGACCTGGGCTGATGGGGACACTGCCTTTTGGGTGAGAATCTGAAACATGGTTATGAATCATGATTACAAATGATTTCAAGGAAAGGCCATTCTGGAAACATGTCATTGTTGGAGATATTTTTTTTTCTCCTCAAAATATTTGGCTCTATTTTTTAAGTAGGACAGGGAGTAGTTTTAAATAAAAGGCAGTACTATGAGGGGCAGGGAGTGAAAACACTGTTATGTCAGGTGTCAGCTTCTCCATAAAAGTCAAAGTCATCCATAAAAAGATGACATCTTTCCTAACTGTGGTGTTTAAAGCAGAAATGAGTTTAAATACTGTGGAAGCATGGTTTGAATAGGAAATCTAGACTTTCAGCCATCATGTCTGTGGGTAGAAAATGCTGCTGCTATTTGGTACTCAGAGTGGTCCCTGGCAGTTCTGCGTTGTAGCTGCTTTCCATCCCTGCAGTGCTGGCCATGACCTTCCCCTGTTCCAGAAAACGTCTTAGACAAAAAAACACCTAAATTCTTTCTAAAACCTCATGACTGAAAAGATTGCTACATGCATATGGATTAAAAGCTAGACTGTTTATTTTGCATATTTAGATCTGAATTGGACATAGATTATTAGCCAGGCCAGACTAAACACTTTTAATTTAACAAACCAGTGCTGGCCATAAAGAGGGGGTGAAATAAATGTTTAATACATCCTATATCATCTTTCCCCAAATGATTTCTATTTATCATCCAAGTACCTAATCAATGTAACTACATATAAAATCCACAGATTTTATAGTCGAGTAATAAGTACATGCAAATTATGTTGTCATATAAACATACTGGCACAAAAAGATGTATAATACCTATCAGACTAGTTAGCCATTATCTCAATTATGAAAGGATTATCCCTGTAAAGGCAAGGCCATTATATAATAGGAGTTCTGAAATATGAACAATCTCTAGCTATGTTTACCATTAATTCAGACTGTACTTATATTTCCATTTCCCTTTTTATACTGTTTATTTTTGTTAATGTTCATGTGTCCCTTTGTAAGCAGCAGTATGGTACAGCATCCTATCAAATTCACTGTGAAAGCTCCACAGAGCCATCCTTAGTATATTAATCCTCCATAAAAATAAATAAGCTATATGAGAGAGAGCATTTCTATAAGGCTTGAGTGTTAGTAGTGGCATCTGGACCATGAGGTGGCGAGAATGTGTGTGCCAACTTTGAGATTCATGCATGAAAAAGCTTTCTGTATTTTTTTTTCTGAGATGGGTTGTGTTGGTGATGTTTTTTCCTCTCTTAGTAAAAATTTTTCTGTAATAATGACACTGTCTTTATCCCTCTTTCTGTGGAAGTCAAAAATGCTTTCTAAAGGGCGAGTGAAAGATAGGGGTGTCTGAAAGAGATCAGATCATGCAAGAAAGATGTTTCACAGTTGGGACTTTGCAAATATAGTATCAGAAAAACACCAAATATAAGTAAAACTTCATCTTTTCCTAACATTACATTTGCCCTGATGTATTTTCTGAAAGCCGCCCAAGTATAACTATTTATTTTAACTAAAGTAATCAAGATTAATGTCAGCAGTTATGACACACGCTGTTTGCTAAAGAACACATAGAACAATTGCTCAAGGCAAGCTTCATTAAGAAATCAGATAAAATTAGTAAAACTGATTATATTTCAAAACTCAGCGGCGGCAGCAGCTCAAATTGCCATTCAGGAGCCTCCAATTAACACAATTGGTCTTGTTCACAATCAGCATTGTAATCTCATTAGCCTATTATATTTTAATCATTGGGATAACTGCACAACAAAACTTATTTTATTTTTACACTGACTGCTGATGGCATAAGTGGACGTGCAACACACTTTTTCTTCCTCTTTTGCTTTCCTTTCTTTTTTCCCCCCCATCCAGAGAACAATGCTGACTCCTTAGAGCATTATCCTGGTTACAGATTATTACCATACACTCTGTCAAAGCTAGGGAATGCTGACAGCAGGCATCTAATTTGGCATTAATTGGCAGGGGACTAATTGCATAACTGACATTGCTAGTGAAACTTAGAGAATGTAAGGTAGGGATGGTGCAGAGTACCAGAAGAGAGAGAAAAAGAGAGGGGAGAAAGAGCAAACAAATGCCTGCAGACAGCTCTGTGGACACACGCATATAACTCATTTGCCTCCTTGGTGTGCTGCCTTGTTTCGTAAATGTGTTCCAGAGATATTGGCCCTTGTAAAAACACAGAGTCTTTCTGTCCTTTAGGTACTGGCAGTCTGCAAATGCCTACAATACCAGTGTTTCATTGATATTGAGTATTGCCTGCTGCAATGAGATTATGTTCTATTGATGGGAACTGGGGTGTAACATAGCCATCTACAGAAAGCAATAGGTTGCCCTATTTTCAAGCTGAAAATGCTATGTATTTTATGAACTGCCTCTATCTTGCACACCAGGGATGTCTCTGTGGCTAAAGCCATAATAGGATTTTCCTAAATGATACAGAAATACAAATATTCTGACTGAGCACTTTTCTGGGCTCGTCTTATTTACCAGCAAGCTTTGATACAGTATTTTGCTTCCATCTTTTAAAGGACATTTTCAATTTCCCATTTCCCTTATGAGTGCTTCCTGTAAAGGTGTCAATAACCACTAATTGTGTTCTGCTTGGCCAATCTGCAAATCAAAACAGCAGAGGCAGCAAGCCAATATGCATTCAAATCCCGTTACTTGGCTGCCTCATTCTCAACTGGAAAGATATGAGAAGGCAAATGTTCACACAATTGTATGCCGGGAAATTTAGAGCTGTCCCTGTGATCTCCAAATATACCTGTGTGGTTGCTATTATTTTCAGATTTTAGTTTAAGAGGGTTACTGATGGGGGTATTTCAGTGTTGTTTCTTTTATCTTCAGTCCAGAAAATGGCATGTCTTAGGTCAGAGAAAATGTAAAAGGAAATAACTCTGTAGTAAGAGTGTATGCAATAACTAAATTAGGAGCTTGCTGCTACAGGCAGGCAGGCCAGTGACACAACATGGAGATTTCACTGTTTTGGTGGCCTAAGCAAGGAATAGGTGGGATTTAGCTGTGCTGAATCTCATACAGTGAAACAAGCCATTGATTTGATTACTTTTGCTGTTCTTTCATGACTTATATGTCAGCAGAGTGTTGATTTTCTTAAATCAATTTGCCAAAGTGTTAGCTGCCTAATTTCTGCTTGTAATATTCAGCCTGGAGTTTGGTTGAGAGCAGTCTGTTGTCAGCATTTGCTTCTGCAGTTCAAACTGCTCTGATTTCAATATTATAAAAGTCAATTTTCTTTCCTGGTTTGAGGAATGAGCTGCCCACCAGAAGAAGTTCCAGAAATACTTTGAACAGATCTTTTTTTTTTTCAATTTCACTTAAAATCTTCATCTTAGGCAAAAATTTCCACCAGAGAAATTCATGCACAGAGAAAACCCTGTCAGGAAGGCTGTCCAGAGGTGCCAAGAGAGCCAGCTCAGGTTGACTGAATACACCAAGGGCATGTGTGGGGACAATCCATTTCCAAGCCTGTTTTGTCCTATTGTGACACAGAGGGGAAGGAGAGATGGCATCTCTTGTGTGTCTCCCCACCACAGCCCATTCTGAACCACACTTAACTTGGCTGCCAGGGTGCCACAGGTTTTATATTTCTAGTGACCATAGGGATGACCCTTCCTGATGATGCTGGAGGACTGCTGAGTAACAGGCTTTTTGTCTTGTAACCGTGGATCCAAAAGCAGCAATTTGTCCCTCTTCCACAAAGCGTGTGAGCAGATGCTTGGAAGGATGGTAAATTAGCATTAAGAGAGCATGGGAAGATGGGACATCTTTACTTTCATCTGCTATCTAGCATATATGACTGTGTTTATAATATTCAGAAGTTTAGAAAAGATTAAAAGTTTATTCTACCATCTTTTTAGGGGGGCAATACTTTGAAGAGATGATGGATTTTGTCATCATTTTGCCTAAATAACTTCCACTGTTAATTGTTTTTTGTTTAGCAATTAACTTGGCACCTTCTACTCTATTCTGCTGCTTTTCTATGAAAGACATAAAATACACTTAAGAAGCTGGACAAACTACTGATATGATGCTCTTGTTCAAACTAAAAAATGCTAAGAGGGGAGCATAAAGATACCAGCTCAAGCTGCTGCTTACCACTAGATGTCCTATGGTGGTACAAATGGCTAAGGTAAGTCAAGTCTGGCAGAACGTTATCACTGTGAGATATTCAGTGATGTTTCTTTTATTGTCACAACAGACTTAGGAGTTGCTGTTGTCTCCTTTCTTCACACTGTGCTTCACCTAGATCTTTGAATGAAAGCAGGATCCAAAGGGCACTGATCTCTAGGCTGATGTGCCTTAACATGTTGATGTATCTTCTGCCAGGCCTCCTCCCCATTCCCTGAGTGTTCTGCGTTATCACTCTGCAAAAGTCAGTTGGTGAGGAATTCTATGTGTCTGTAAAGGTTTTCTGGGGTGGGAGCTGAGGCCAGCTCATTCTTAGTATCAAGTAGTGCTGTGGTAGGTAGATACTGCAGAGTGTCAGACAAACCAAATTGATGCTATTTAATGCTATAAGTTGTGTTTTCTGACAGCTGCTGGCTTACTGGTGTATTTTGCCCACGAAGCATATTTTGCATGAGTTGCAAAGGTGATGCTATCAGCGGTAGTAAGTGGACTCCTCAGGGCAGAAATGTACAGGCAGCAGCAGAGCACCAGTGCAGCAGAAAGAGGTGAGGGGTGAAAGTTATTCTGATGTTTAAATGGAGTTGAATTTTGCTTCAGAATATGTGACTAAGCATTTCTGACCTGTGAAGGAGAGCTTCTGCTGCTGCCATGCATGCTGACAGTACCTTTATCTCTTCCTCTGCTCTCGAGGCTTAACCCTGTTGATTTCAGCACACTGTGGAGCAAGCTGCTTGTCACCAGCTACAGTCAGAGCACACGTGAATATTCTCCCTCACTGCACCTGCAAGGTGTACTGGAATGAGGTTAAGCTGCCACCTCTCACAGCCATGAGACGAGCAAGCTCTCCCAGGCAAGAAACTGAAGTATTCAAAGCTGTGGTAGTGCCTCCATACAAACATACACACCTGGCCAGAGGGAAGAGATCTGTGTCATCTTCACGGGAAACACCACTGTCATGTGATTTCACCTGTCACTGTGGGTTCGAGAGTTAAAATGCATTCAGTGTTTAGGGATTTTCTTAAGAAAACATTCGTGGCAATTGTGGAAGGCTTGTGTAGATTTATAAAAGTACCTAAAGACAATCATTTATTACTCTACTGAAAGACATGGCTTTTTCCTTCACAATTGAGACTGACATATATTCATGTATTTCTTTGCCCTTTACCAAGGTCGTTTACATTCTCTTTATAACAGGTTCTTTGCAGTGCTAGCCAGCCATTTTAAGCCTGGGAACACAGCTAGTACATTGCATGGCCAAACTGGATTTAAAAATGCCTACACCTGGTAGAATCATCAGGTTTCTCCCTCACAGAGAAGCTTCTCTGCTTAGACCTAGGCTGGTTGGGTACCATGTGCCCTGCAGCCATGTGTGTCATCTCCTCTGCATGCCTCGTTCTCCCCTCACTATTCTTTGTTTCTGCCATTTCCCAGTCTTTTTCACTACTGTCTGGGCACACAGTGACTCTGGAAGACCATAAGCAAAGCAAATTGAAATGATGTGCCTTGGATTTTGCACCAGCGGGCTTCAGTTCAGTTTTAGAAGTTCATTGTTAGTCTTTTGGTATGATAGTGACTCCCTCAGCAGCTCAGACAGCAGCAGCAGATGGGCCTAAGAGTTATGTTTCTGAGCCTGCCTGCCCCTCCTTGCTCTCCTGTCTGTCTGACTGCTCACATTTTGTGCTGTAAAATCACACAGCATGTATCACAACACCACCCCAAGCAGCAGCAACAGAAAAACCCTGGGACTCACAGAAAATGTATCTTTGGGACCAAAAGATATCTCAAGATCCCAGGATCCTGCTTTCTGTGGTCCCAGGTTGCATTCCCTAGTTAAGCACCATCAATATCAATACTTAATGGTATTCTCTAAGCTCAGGCAGTGAAGAAAATAGGGTTGTTATCTATCAAAGCACATTTTAGTTTTTGACAAGTAAAAAGCAGCATGGGGAATGCAGTAAGTCTGAAATGAAAGCCTAAAAGAAAACTCATATAACATCTGGTGTCATTTATCCCCTGTTGGCCTTCCATAGTGTGATATGATGAGCTTGTTCTGATTTAAGATCAGATGATTTGGTTTGAAAGAGGGGAGTGGGGGATGCAGGCAGTCTGGCAGCAAATTGGGATACAAAATCTGCTCAAATAATTGGAAACACGACAGATTTTCCTTAACTGATGCCAGTGGCATCTTAGTTTATCCATCTCTCTCAGCTGAATTTGTTAAGTGCATTATCTTATTGGTTTTAAAGTTTTCATCTCACTTATTTGCAGGGGAAAATGTGAGCAAATCAGTCATGATGGATTGCCTAATTTTCTGGGCTGAATAAACCAGTTTTATAAGACTGTTGATTCCTGGGTTATTAGTTAATAGAAACATTTATCAATTTCTTTATAGAGAAGGGGAAAAAAACTTTAACCAATGATTGCATTTTAAAACTTTCATTAATGTTTCCACATAATGCTTAGTGTTGGACATGAATATGGTAATCACAGATTTAAGGTTGGCTCGAAGCAAATTTTTTTCTGTCCTTCCTCTCTTCTCTTCTTTCTGTAGAAATTAGGAAAAAAAAAGTCAAGCAAAAGGATGTCATTAGATTGGTAATTATGTTGAGTGTTCTTTGATCAAGAAAAGGGGCAGAGGAAGAGAAAGATAATTTCCTAGCTGGCAAATGCAATGCCTGTATTTATTACAAATTTACTCTACATAAACAGGGCCTGATTCTGTGAACTTGAATCCTTATGATTTATCAATCTCTGTTGTCTTTTTATTCTTCTTCTTGACTCAAATGTGAGCTAGATGTTAACCTTCTGTTTGGCTTGAGCACAACATTAATGTTGTACCTAAAGGGATTCCATGAAGCCTTTGAGGTACATTGAGGTACCTAAATTAATACACCAGTTTTTGTGTGGTTCACAATGGAAATTCTAAAAATGTTGGTTTGCTGATAGAGATCCAAGAGATATAACCTATGTAGTGACCCTATTAAGAAAAAACAAAACAAAACAAAAAGAAAATACAAACCAAACCAAAAAAACAAACCAAAAAACCCCCACTTCCTAATGAGAAAAACTTTTCCTTTGGTCTTACTGAAGTGTCACCCATATTTGTTTTTAAATGCAATGTCTGCAAGCAGATGAAGACTCAGTGGGCAATAGAGCCAGTGTATTGCATTAGATGTGGCACTATACCCTGTACCAGCTGATGCTCACAGGGGCAAAAAGATGTCCCCTTGCTCACATCGAGGTGTAGCTTGCCCTCACCCAGGGTGTAGCTGTGCCTGTTACCTGCACATTATAAAACCCTTTGCATAAAGGGCCTTAATATAACTAAGAATCTTTGCACATTGATCAAACCAAAGTATCATTTAAAAAGACATCAAGTTCAGAGCAAGAATACATCACGTGTAGACTGGTGAATAATGAACTCATGTTCTAAATGAGATGCAGGATGTCCATTAAATTTTTTTAACACCTCTATTTCCATTTCCATCTCCTTTTTAACATTTCAGATACCTGTGCTCAGTGGTGCTTCCAGAAGTGCAAAAGACACTTGCTTCAGAATAAGAATGAAGGGAGTTAAAAAACTTTTATGCAAGTAGACTTTGCTGTGAAATGTTATCTTTTGTTAGTTCAAAGGTTTCTGAAGATATAAATTCTTCACAACTGCCCTGAGGTACTGAGAATGTAAATTGAATACTTTACAATTTGTAGACTGTTCCTGCAGTAATGTGTATCTCCTCTGTGAGTGAGTGTTTAGGGATTTTTCAATTACTGTAGTCTGAAAACTCTCTGAGATTCTTTAGGGCAGAAAAAGGCTTCCTTCTCAAAGTTGAGTCACTGATGTTCAAATTAGCTGCCAAAAGCATTCTAATGATCTGTGTTCCAGATTTTGCTAAACAGGGAAAAAAAATTGGCCCATTTCACCAGGGGAAAGAAAAAAACACCCCAAGCCTTTCCTCCCTCACCAGAAGTATCCAAAGGTTAGGCATTTTGCCAGGGTCAAGAGTGAGAGGAATTGTTGACAATAAGTACACCTTGTTCGATAGGTCAAGGTCATTATTAAGGGATTCAAATGAACTTCTTTACATTTCCAGGGCTGAAGCATATGTGTGGCCTCCAGGCTCACCGTGTTGTTTAATAGCTTTTGTGAAGCTGTAAGTTAAACGATAAATTGGTTAAATATGTCTTTAAATCCAGTCCATTCCAAAACTGTATACAGTACTCTTACACTTTTATATACTGTGATCAGATGTACTTTAGAGAGCATGGTAGAAATGGTCAGAAATACTAGCTTTATGCCAGCTGACTGTGATTTAGTAGTGTTTACCACAGACTCCTCTTGCTACAGTTTACTGCTGCTAAGGTCAATAACTAATACAATTTAACAGCTATTGCATCTCTAACAAATAAAAGATCCCAGTATATTTCTAAATGCAACGTGCATCAAAAATAGCACAGTTAAAAACACTGGGGGTGATAGAAGTCTATTATATTAAGCAACTGATTAGGACATCATGAGGATCTTCTGTGGCAGCCAGCAGGTGTGACCATCCTGATCCCTCTGACTGTCCAGGGCTGAGCTGCTTGCTGGCTTGAGAACAGGTGAGTAGGTGAACTACTACACCAGGCTGCAGCATCTGTGGGATCTTTCCTAAACCCATGCATTGGTCATTTATGTCCAGAAGCAACTACTGTGTAATTAGTCCCCAAATGCATGTCATTTGCTAAGATTTAGATTGCTCATGTGATTTCTGCACAGTGATTGGTCATTTGGAGCCGCTTCTGACACAGAAAGTGGGGAATGTTCTCTGAAATTAGAAGGCAGGGGATTAAAGTGTGATGAGAGTGAGTATTTCTTAGAATCATAGAATCCTTCAGGTTGGAAAAGATTTCTAAGATCATGGAATCCAACAGTTTACCCAGCACTGCCAAGTCACCACCAAACCATGTCCCTCAGTGTCACATCCACACATCTTTTAAATACCACCATGGCTAGTGACTCAACCACTTCCCTGGGAAGGCATTTTCCAATACTTGACAACCCTTTCCTTGAAGAGATTTTTCCTAATATCCAATCTAAATGTCCCCTGGCTCAATTTGAGGCCATCTTGTACGGCACCAAGTGGTAACTGATGGAATTAATTGCCACCAAGTTACATTTGTGTGAGCATTCCAGTTCTGAGAGCTGGAAAGGGAGAAGTAAGAGAAAAACTCAGTTGTATTTGAAAATTCTTTCATTCTTGTAGCCTTCAGAATGTTCAGCCTTAATCTGACTTTGTTTGAAAACATTTAGTGAATATTGCCAGTCTCCTCTCAAGATTTGTTCCTGCCTCCAAGCCTGTTGGTCTCTGGCTTGTATTCTCTGTTCACAAACCTTTTTTTCATTTAGATCCTACCTATTACAATCCAAAGATTCATCCTTCCTATTTCATGACTCCCTATCCACCAGTATTAATTTGTTCCACTGCATGCTTTACTATTTAGCTTTGTGAGACTTTCTAGTCATCCCAGAGACTTTGCAGCCATTTAAATTATGCAAAATGTGCACGCTTTTAAAACAAAAATTACACAGCCTGTTCTTTGCAGTCAGTTCATGAAATGGTGTTATTGCAAATGAGACCCACGTCCTTGCAGTGAATGAATTCAGTTCACAGTCACTGGTGAACTTGTCTTCCCTGCCTCCAGCTCTGCCAGTGGCCCCTTTCTGCACCCCCAGTGGGCTGGCATATTTCTGGCAATGGTGAATGTGACATCTCCTCTTCTCTGCAGGTCTGCCAAGGGTCAAAAGTCCTGCAGCGTGCTCTTCATAGACCATCTGCACTATGCCTGGCTTTCAAGAGTGTGATCCACAGGGAGGAGATTTCTCTGCATAGGAATTCTTCATAGGATACAATTAATGCATAAGTAAAGAGGATTTTAATGCAAGGAAATAACCAAAACATAACTTTGGCCATCCTGTCAGAGCTTAGGCACACCAGAAGCTTTACTGTGATTTTGAAGAAAAAGAAGTCACAGCTGATAAGCCTTCCTTAGCTGGTCACTTCTTAAACAAACTCCTGTGATAATTCCCCATTGATAATATGGGAAGCAGGGAAATAAGGACATTGACAATTAGGTTATATGTCATAGCTGAACCCTGTGAGACCCAGGAAATAAAGACTCAAGAGCAGTCAGGTGAACAGCAGCCACAAGAGTATTTTCTACATAGGTTTCTTTGCAACCCAACTTTTTAACCCTGGTTCTTTGCCTTTTCTCCAGCACTATTTAGTTGCACAAATTATCCAGGATAAACTGCATAACTGGGCCAGATTACGCAGTTTGATGTTTCTGGGATCTGTTAATGTTTCCCGGCTGGATTAAGGAAACGCCGAGTTTCCCCCTTTCCTGAACAGCTCGGTGTTCTTCCCCACTGGTGCCTTGCCGGCGAGGATGACATAATCTGCCGTCGGGCCTGTTCCCTGGCAACCATCCCATTTCTTGGCTCTTTCCAGCTGAAAGCCAGTCTGAGTCACCCTGCACATTTCCAGTGTATCAAACAGACATAGGCTCGAGTTAATCTTGTTAGCACAATGAGGCAGTTTTCAAACATTGCAGCAAATCAAATCATCCCTAAGGACCGCGAGGGAGGAGAGGGCGGAGGGAGGCTGGCGGAGAGAGAGGCTAACCATCAAAGGTGGAATAAGCACAGAGGGAGCCTGGTTTCCACCTGGATAGCGGGCTCCTCCATCAAGGCACCGCCAGATCCTGCCCTTCCCAGTGCCGCCTCCCTTCCCACCGGTGCCCGCATCCATGCGGTGCTCAGAGCGGAGGCAGCGATGGACAGCGACAGTGAGAGAGCTCATCCATCTGCGAGGAAAGAAGCAGCTTTGATGGCTCCCCAGTGGATGTAATTGTGCTCATTACTGCCCATTTACATTTCATCACTCGATTATCGCAAATGCCTCATTACTGTTGATAAGGGTTTGCTGTTGAACTACTCGCTAACTATTCATTCCTGAGCTTTGCTGTCATCAGGCAGACCCGTGTGAAACAGGAGAGGGCTGGGAAAAAGGGGGAGCATTGGGAAGACGTGAGGAGGGGCAGGAGAGACAGGAGGTGAGAAAGGTCTTCTATCAGATTTGATTAAAGGCTGTGATTTAAATCGATATTTAATAAAGTGGCTGCTGCCACATAACGCGTGCAATTCCCCATGCAGGCAGAATCATGAATCCGAGGGCCTTGCTGCCTGCTACATAACTCAATTGGGTTTTGTGCACTGGTCTGGCACCTGTGTCCCTGAGCACAGCGCCTCCGAGGTAATGGGTTTATGAGCCGATGAACAGAGCTGATAGGTTCTAAATGGATTAACTAGGTGTCTGCAGCCTAGTGATGAATACATCAGGAGGAAAAAAAAAAAAGAGAGAGAGAGAAAGGAAAAAGGGGAAAAAATTGTCTGCATAAGCAGAGAGTGATAGAATGTGTTGACAGATGCTGTGGCTGTCACGAACCCCACAGGGTGAAACACTGCTCAGCTCCTGTCAGTCAAGTGCTCTCTGAATAAGGGGTGAAGACAGTAGGCAGCAAGGCTTCACAAGCCTGCAGGTGACAGGTAGCATCACCCTGCTGCTGCTCCAACAACTGCTGCAAAAGGCTAAAATGGAGCATGACTCATCCCACAGCTATGGCCAGTCTGGGATTTCCTCAAAGGCACTGCATATGCTGCTTTGGCTGGTGGGCCTGCCTTCCACTACTGCTCAAACACATGCTCCAGCCAACCTGGCTGTGTATTCCTAACCCTGAGAGTGAGTTATTGTTGCAATTGTTGCGGTCTGCCAGTGGCTCCTCAAGCAGGGTTGGATTTCTGCAGTGCTGAGCCCTGCACACAGACACCCACTGTAGGGCTCTTCCTGCCCCTAAGTATTTTTAAGTGAATAAACCACAAGAGTCATGAAAAAAGTATTGTTGTATTCCCGGATGGGAGATAGAAACCAATAGATTAAATAATTTGCTCAATATTTCACAGGAGAACTGGAGACTGAAGCCAAATCTCTTAATTTCAGGTCTAATGCCCAAACTGTGGTGTCATCCTTCCACCTGTGGACAGAGCCATGGAGTTTCGCAGTCCGTGACTGATCTACAGAATATGTTGGAAGTGGAAAATAAAATCAGATAGACCTTAATGATGACCTCTGTTTACTACCATTAAGCTACTAACAGTACAGTGTTAGGTTGGAGGATTTTGTGCATTTATGAGTTTTCTACCACTCATTGTACTGGCTAAGAAGATACATGTTCTGTAAGTGAGATAATATGCCACAGCACTTAAAAAAAAAAAACAACCCACGTTATTATATGCAGACATTACACAGATAAATGAAGCAGTGTCTGTATCTGCTATCACAGTTACACAGGAGTTACCAGACTGATTTGAAGTAGGCAGCTGCTTTTTAGAATATGTTGTCTTTTTACCAAAAATTGAAAACTTAATACATTTATTTGAAAAATACTTCCACAGTGCTCATGAGAATTATATTTTGGATTTTCATCCCACCATTGTTCTTGCTGTGTCATTCTCCCCAAACAGATTACATTGCATATAATTTTCATCTCTTGCTGAGCTGCTGCAATGAGTTATGGAATCCATTGGTTTCCCATGGGAAATGAAGTCAGAAATATCAGTACCCCAGATATTTCAAAACTGAAATCTTTAGTAAAAAAAAAAAAAAAAGGTAAGAAAGTAACCTTTTTCAAGAAATAGCCGATTTCCCCCCTCCTTTTTTTTTTTGTGAAAAATTGAGTAATTTTTAGCCTTAAATATGTTTAACATAGAACAGGGTAGACATAGCAGATAGCTGTTTACTATGTTGTTGCACATAAACCACAATTTAAAACCATTGTCTGATCATGTTAAGCCATGATTTCAAAAGTCTGCTCAGTGAGGGTGCATCCAGGAGAGTGAATTTTCTGAGGTATTGCTCTGCACCCACATTTACTGGTTGCTTTTTAAATTTTTGTCCAAATTTTTAGTAAGTTTATTCCTGAAAGGAAAAAAAAGTAATGGAATTAGTTATATTTTTTTCCTACAAAACAACTTCTACAACAAAGTTGTATGCAATTAGAGTGGCTTGAATCATTCAGTATTATTCAGACCGTCTGGGTTAACTATATAATGTCATTCTGGCTATAGCACACTCCATTCAAAAGTATTATGAGAGGAAGCAGGTTTTCCTGTAAGGATGCATTTTGGAAAAGGAAAAGAAGGTTATGGACAGGGAGATAAATACATCCATCAGCAAATGATCGGGTAACAGTTGGTTCTGTGTAAGATAATGCAAAAAACCTCCAGTCATAATGCTTGTCTGACTCACTGAATTTGTAAAGTTTACCTTCAAAACCATGGGATTTGAAGGTAAACCTTACCTTCAAATTTTAAGGGATTACCTTCTCATTTTAAATTCACTTTGTATAATCCAGCTGGATCTCAGCCACACAGATATCTGAAGATTCTGGATACAAAAATTCCTTCTGAGTTCTGAAGTCTCTGATGTCTGTGACAATTAAAGTTACAGTAAATGCCATGATTATAGCTAAGTCTGCATTAAATAAACAGCCATTGGTAACAACCAAAGTGCATCTTATTATGCCTATATGTCTTAAGAGTTTCTTCCTGTTGGTTAGTTCAATCTTACAAAAAGAGATTAGATTACAGAATTTCCCCCCTGAAATTTAAGAGGAAAAAAAATAAACCAACCACTGCAAAAAAAGTGTGACCCACTAAAAGGAGAAAATACTCTAATCTGAAAACACCAGTGTGACAGACATCAAATGCACTATTGGTTGACTCACCATGGAGGGACGTGTTGTGGTATAACATGACGATTGATAATTTTTTTATGACCTTTTCAGTTCTAGTCAAATTCTGTTTGTTTTGCTCAAAATTTTACTGCACAATTGCTAATGTACTGCCTCTTACCAATGAACATTCCTGTTTAGTACTTGTCCAATTGAGTTGTGACTTAATTTCACAGAGAGAGCATTTGTTCTAGCCTTAAAAATATGAGTGTTGCCAACGCTCCTACCATCAGGTCCTCCATTGTATATGGAGTCAGAAAAACGTACGCACTCAGGTCAGTGTACTCAGCACAGACTAAGAAGAAAGAAAATGAAACTACTTCTTTTTGGCTGATCAGGAAATACCAAAATAAAATGTTATAGGGAAATAAATCATGTATCATTCTAATTCCTGATGCAATTTGGAAAATGTACAAACCTCTTTTTTTTTAATATTTCCATGTCAGAGTGATTCCTTTTATTAAAAATATCAATTAAATATTCCTGCCCTGTCCCCTGACCTCTCCCCTCTGCCTTCCCTCCAGAATAAAAAGACTGTTATGGAGGAAGAGTAGTTGCCTCCTAGCATTAAAACATGGACTGTGTGCATCCATCTGTTTAATGGAAATCATAGACCCTTGAGTCACACGAAATGGTGACTCAGAATCAGAGGGAGATGACCTTCAGAGGCTCTCTGTCAAGATAGTTCTGATGTTTTGTTGTCATTTGTGATCCTTGATGATTTTTTGTCTTGCCTTCTGAAGGGCCTTAATTTTTGTCCTCTGGAAAACAGATCAGTCAGAAATAATTCCTTCCAGGAGGTAACATGCCTCAGGGAGTCCTTTGATCATGTTTAGTAAAGGCTCTCTCCCTTCTGGTTGATGCTGTTTGTGGTTGTCCCTCTGTGGAGAAGGTTTTTGGCCACTCTACAACCAGGATCCCTCCAGCTCGGCCCTACAAAGTCCTCTTAGATGCTTTAGTCAGCACTCACATCCTCTTGCTCATCCATTCCTGCAAGAAACATTAATGTCCTGTCCTTTCTTGTCTAACCCCATGAAATATTAAGGATACATGTACATAAGTATATTTGTGTTCTGAGGAGTGGTCCACAAGCAGTTTCTTCTGTTGTGAAATTTTGCACCACTGAGATATGCAAAACTGCCTACAAAACATTTTAGGTGCTGAGCACTCACAACTTGTAACTCCAGAAGAGCTGAGAGGGTGTTCAGCTCGCCTGGGTCTTGGCCACAGGGGCATAACACAGGAAGGATTTAGTCATACCTCATCCAAGAAATATTTTGCAGATGCAGCTCAATGAAGGCATCTGGACCAGGAAAGATAATTAAACCAGGACAGAAAAAAACTCCTTTCATAACCTAAAGAGAATTTGACCAACTGAGTCCCTTTGTTTGTATCAACTAAACATTCGTGTGTGGAAATCGGATGGTTAGAATAAATATTTGGTGCCTACTTGGTAATATTCATGAAATGTATTTACATGTTTAGATTCTTCCAAATCTGCATACCTAAACTTTAAGCATATGTGCAATCAGCTTCGAGTTTTCCAAACAAAAAAAGACCGAGAAAGGGGGGATAAATAGCATCTGCTCCTCAGCTAATCAAACCACCCAGGGAGATTGTCAATAAACAGTGCAAGGACCGGGTCCTCCTGCCGCTCCTTATTTCCTACATGTCATATTCCGTAATGGCAGTTAACTGAAAGCAGATCATTGAAGATTGCTGACAAGAGGATGTTGATTTTTGATTTTTTTTATTTAAGAAAGGCCAAAACATGGTTGAGTGGGAAGCACTGGCAAAACTCTGGGGTGAGGAGAAAAAAGTGTGAGAAGCAGCTTCCTGATCATCAAAGTGAGAAGAGAGTTAAGAGCTGCTCTAGGTGTGTGAGTAGGGTTCCCTGCTGCCACTGGAGAGACCCTGGTGGGGCTAGGGGAGCTGGCAATGAAGGAATGAAGTTAAGAATAGGAATCAGAGGGTGAGAGTATTTTACTTTTTTTACCTTTGTTCCTCAACTTTCAACTCTTTTTTAGCTGACAATAAATAATTAAGAAAATAACTTAATAATTAAATTTTAATGAAAAAAATTATTTTTCACCAAATCAAGTCTGTTTTACCCATGAACATTGATAATTTTATTGATAATTTTTTTTGTGAGCTTTTCCATCTTATTTTTTCCCTGCTATCCTCCTGAGGAGAAGTGGGAGAGGAGTGTGTGGCCATGGCTAGCCTTCCACAGAAGGAAGGTCATGATAGCAATATATAAGAGGATTTCCTTTACAAAAACAATTATAACATTTTTGAATATCAGGAGGCAGTCTATGACTATATGATATAATTACAGTAAACAACCAGAACAAACCATCCAGAGTGTGTTCTGAAAAAAATGCCAGCTCTTCCTGGCATCCCTAAGTATCCCTTAAGAAGAGGTGATTTCTTTCTGTGGTGTTAGAGCAACATTTTTAGTGGATGGAGATCTGATACCTTGAATTGAAAAATATTATAGTATACAATTTGCTTAATGCTACATGCTGCTTAGAACTGTATCCGATATGGGATAAGATAGAATAAGAAATATGCCAATATAGGGAAAGGTGTAGAAAAAGGGTGACAACCATTTTATCCATTATAATTTCATACCCACAACAGCCACTTTTGGGTTTTTGTTTGGGGTTTTTCTTTGGTCCTTTTTCTCCCCTTCCCCCCACCTTTATATTTATTGAAGATAATGCTCTTTCATTGTTTTATACAGTGCATAACATACAAACCTGTCAGCTGTTATGTTATGTTATGTTATGTTATGTTATGTTATGTTATGTTATGTTATGTTTTCCCCTTGACTGGTCAATATGCGGTAGAGATGCTGTTATGTTAAAACTGGTAATGCTGGGAAGCATAAGCAGGATGGAAAGTGGTTGGGGTAGGAGTAATAAGTATTTTCCCAGTATAGTTGTTGCAGGATCTCCCAGTCAGAAGAAAGCCTATGCCAGAAAGGAAATGGTGTCAGAAAGAGCCAAGAAAGAGCTTTTATTTCTTGTACCCAGGTTATGTGCTAGCAAATCTGTGGCAACAGCTCTATGTGACCACGGCCCAGTGCATGGCAGTACCATTGTGCCTTTGTAATCCCTTTTCCATCAGATCAGGATGTGCCTTTCTGTGCTTTTCGACATGTGGGCTACAATGGGGAGATTGTGCCTAAACAAGGTATTTTGGTGTAAAACCACCAGGTCACTCTTTCCTTGAGTTATAATATGCTGTAATACACTGAAGAGGTTGCTGTAAGGTTACCCCACACCCTCACCCTGGTTATAAGCCGAGCTTAAAGCAGTAGCCAAGATGTATAGAGAAATTATTTCAGATTTATTTGCAGAGACTCATTTGTGTTGAACTAGCAGTTTTCTATTGTGTCAGCAACTCTCTATTGCATTTATTTGTTACTGTGACATTAGGCAAGAGTACAATCCTATTAAACCTGTACATTACATTTCACAGAATTGTAAGCCTTTTTTATCTCGCAGAATGAGAAGAAATATGAATTCTTACTGCTGAAAATTCCTGATACAGCAGTCAAGACTGTCACTCTCAGAATAGGAGCTTGGTGGTTTTTTTTTAAACCCGTGTATTTTTTAATAACTTCATACTTAAAATAAAATTTACTGGGTTTTGCCATTCATCAGGAGGATAAGGAAGATACTTAGACTTCTATCAGTGAAGAATAGAGAGGAAAGTTATCACTCTGCTCTTTTCAGCTGGCATCTTGTCTAGCAAGGAATTTCTTAATTTTGAGTTTAGCCTCTGTTTTGTAGGTAGACCATTGAGGCAAAGTTTTAAAACTGATCTATTAAAAACCCAAGTTTAAAATGGCAATTCTTCCTAAAGCCATGCTATGTAAGACTCTCTGAGCATTTAGAGGGTTACAGAAAGATGATGGCCCTGGGATTTCCCTACACTTTCTCAGGGCCAGCCATCCTCACTGCAAAAACCCTCAGCAGAGACATTCTGCAGAACATCCTCAGGTAGCAAAAGGCACTCTATTGAATGGTTTTCTTCAGGTAACACTTTGAACCAGCAGTCCAGACTCTTTGAAAATTCCATCTGAGTGAATGACCGCAGAGCACAAACTTGCTTCCTTCACTTTTTGTGAATACTTTGGGCATAGGAAACAGATCATGATTGGAAAAAGAGTGTTTGGTGAGACAGGCATTTAGTCTTGTCCTCATTTAGAGTATAAATGGAGGAAAAATAACATTTCTGCAAATCCCTTCCAAAAAGGGAGAGAATGGGAAACGAGCTTTAAAATCTCTTACCATTGTGGTAAGAGTGCATGACATCAGAGCCCATAAATGCAGCTTTTTTTCTGCTAACACCATTAACTATTTTAATTAATATGATGGATTCAATGGAAATTATAAATAAATGAGAAATTTACTTTCTCTGAAGACAAAAGTCTCCACTGTTTCAGACTTTGGATGGGAACCCAACAAATTCTAGTTCATTTCTTGTTTATGTCATGTCATGCCTTTTGTGTTACCTTGTACAAACCCCCCTTGTGTCTCTACATCTGTTCTGTCTCCCATAAGAAGAATATAATACCTCATCCCCTTGGAGATGTTTTGCAAGTCTGTGTTTGTAAGGCACTTCAATATTTTTGTGATCAGAATTTCTAGGGATGAAAAGTTTATTAGCAAATTATTATAAGATTTGACTATAAGGTCTGTCCAAATATTTCTTTACTGGCTATTTTATTTGCTATGATATAAAATTTGTTGAAAATTTCACTCTGCCAACAATTTCTATACTATTTGTAATACATAACAGTGCAAAGTTAAGTTATGACAAATTTGGGGCTTTAAAAAAGTGACTGTTCATAAGTTCTACTTGTACTTCTCAGTGTGAGATTCTTTACAGCCATATGAATTTTCTGAGGCAAATTTTCCATGAGACTGCACTGATTTACACCAGCTAGAGATCTGGTCTGTTGTCAATATTAATAATAATTTTACCTGAAATTACAATAATTTTAAATGTTGACAGGTTATTTGTTTTCTGTCATGCACTTGTGTCTTGCAATGTCTGAATATTTACATCTTTGTAGCAAAATAATGCTATGAAATAGTGTTTAGTATAACATTGTTGACTCAATTTAGTTATAAATTTCTTTATCTATGGGTAAATCATTATGCAAATGGAAACTACTGAATGTGTGCCCTATTTTTAATTTTTACCCATTTCAAATGTGTAGATAGTCTTAAATCTTAAATCCCATATGGAATAAATAGTTACATCAACACACATGTAATTTGCAAACTTGCATGCTGTGAATCGTATGTGCTAACATGGTAATTGTTTGAACAATTGAGATATTGGATGTCCTTCAAGATCTTAGCTGGTGAAAAGTTGGAGGTATGAGGAGTTCTGTGAGAGTTAAGCAAGGTTTATGAAAGCTCAATGCTGAAAAAATAAGATGACACATGTTTACCTTTTGGTACTTCTTGAGGTAATTTGCAATTTTTTTTTTTATCTGGCCAAACATTTGCATTAAAATGTACCTGTTTTCTTGCTTCTAAGGGAAGATTTTAATCCGTCCTGACTCCCTATTGCAACGTAAGAAGATCTGTGATAATATCAAATTCTAGCTCTGGTGAATTTCCCAGGATAAATGTTCCTTGTGGAAGCAGGAGTGCAGAGGACAGCAGAAAGGAGGGGGTTGGGGAGAGAGATGGGGTCCTCAAGACTGGAGCACTGGCAGCAAGGATGCCAACAGCCCGGGGAATTCTGTGGCAGCCCAGGGAAACTGAGCTGAGGCATGGCCAAGACAAGATAAGGCAAGGACAGGATTTTGAAGCTCTTAAGCAATGTTGCATCACCAAAGTCAGAAGGCAAATTTTTCCCTTCTTTGTCCAGGGTGAATGAAGAAAGAGAAGGCAGGGTTCCCTGCTAGTATTCCAGAGTTCAGGCTGAGGTTTGAAAGTCCTTCCCATCCCAGGGTAATTTCAAAAAGTGAGTCGTGGTTGCATTTGTACAGCATGAGACACCTGAAATGCCAGCTCAACCAAGACCATGGGCTTTTTATCTCTTTAGTTTCAGTCACCTCAAGATGGAGAAGAAACTTGGAACTGGGAAAGTACTCAGAGTTTCTGCTCATGTTTGAAAGGGTAAAATTAATAGTTTGTACTGTCTGTTTTTCTAATCCATTATATAAATATCAGGACATTCCCAATTCCTTGTGCAGTAATTCTGTTTTCATGCACAGGAATATCATGCCTTGAAGGAGAACATATTTAACAGCAGATAACACAGTAGGTTTCATATTATAAAGAAATATTTTTAAAACTTCTTTCTGTCATAAACTTTTTTTTTTGGAGCTAAAGTATATTTTACATCAGAGTATTTTACCACGGGTGTCCTGGGTATTAATGCAAATTAATTTAAATATAAGTGTGTTTGTGTATGAATGCAACCTATTTGACTATTGATCTCTGTTGAAAAAGGTGAGGCTGTATAACAGCAAGGTATTTTCCCATCAGAGCAGTACCTTCTTCATCAGCATTGGACATCATCTGTAGATGGCAGCTCATGAGAATGAGGCATCTTAATATGGCCCTTGGTGAAATGGATCTTTAATTTTATTTTCTTTTCCCATGAGTTATCATCATTAAGCGTTTTCATTAGGACACGTAAATGTCAAGGTCCTTGAATTGTGCTGATGGCAAGTCAGGAAGATCTGGTGAAAGTTATATTAACACAAATGTATTCATATTTACAACACTGGAAAAGAAAATCTCAAGTTTATAACCAAAGTTGGAGACCAGATTCAAAGTCATGTTTGGCTAATCTGTCATCTATCTCTCCCCACCAAAAGTGGTGATTTTTGGTTTTGTTTTTAATATTTTGACTCAGCTCTTTCGAAGGGGTGTGTGGGCGTTTTTGTGAATATTGTAAATTAAGTGCTAAACATGACGGATTTTAACAGGCAACGGTACTTGAAAACCTGTGCGTTACTTTTCAAGGAAAATCTTGTGTTTTCTAAAAAGTTAAATGCATTAGAAAATTCTGAAAATTCTGATGAATAGAGAAATATAATGCAATATGTAGGGGGCCTTTTGTAGATTGAGATAGCTGTATTTTAAGTCTTTTAACATAATAACTATTGTAACATTGTTTTGAAATGTTTTGCAGAATTTTATAGCTGAGAGAGAAATAATCCAGAGTTTAGGGAAGACAGAAAACATCTTGTGGTACAGCATTGTAGGAAAGCAAATTAATATATGTGAATGTTACAAAATTTAGATAACAAGTATTTTGTTTCCACTGATTAAAAATGGAATAAAAGAAGATTTGCTGAGATTTATAAAATAAAAACTGGTCTCTTAGTTTTTAACACAAAAACATCTCTATAGAAGAAAGACTCACATTAAAAAAGCATCAGAAACTTCTATCTGATCACTTATAAGTATTGGTCACCAGTAAGAAATAAGACATTGCTAATATTTTTTTTTCATGCAAGAGCACTCAGGATTCAGCAATAATACTCCAGATGAGAAAGCACTTTGTGGTGACAGCTGGCAAACACCTTCTCTCTTCATGTCAGTCCCAGTGATACACTTGGAACATATGCAGGAAGATGAAACAAATACTGTGTGGACAGCTCAGAAAACTTCCAGTTTGTAATTTATTTTTCAAGATGAATTCAATTTGTTTGCTACATCAAAAAATCACCAGAAAAGAATAGCATGAAAGACAAAAGAACTGGCCAACAATTGCAATTTGGAAACAGTGTAATTCCCCTGTGTGTTTCTCTCAAAATTGTTCCTTTAAGAATAACAGTGTTGTGTCAGCAGTCTAAGAAATCACTGTTAAGTTTCTGAGACGAATGATTCTAACTGACATAGTTCAAAAAAGAATG
Organism: Toxostoma redivivum; assembly: GCA_013397375.1. NCBI lineage: Eukaryota > Metazoa > Chordata > Aves > Passeriformes > Mimidae > Toxostoma > Toxostoma redivivum. Next base: position 64,925 of record VXBI01012195.1, read on the forward strand.
AACTATATAAATAACTAGTGAGGAGTCATCAAAGAGGCCAAGAAGACAACAAAGTCTTAAATTATCACCCTAAAGTAACTCTCATGATGTAAAGAACATTTTTTTCTTTGCCTTATTAGCATTCTCATTCTTCTAAAAATGCCAGGTGGAAATTTTGTAAATATTGACATATATTAGAGTTTTCCAGAATTATTCCAGTTCCATAACTATCATGTTGCAGGGAAAGTGTATAGTTGATAAGTGGAATAATGAATAATTTCTGTGCCACAGATAGCACATCTGTCACTCACATGTCACTCATTTGGGCCTGCATGAAGGCCATCAGAGAATTTCCTACATTTACCACCTTTGTCCAAAGATATTTCTTCTTAAAGCACTTCATCATGTCTTGCAAGATCTGTGTTAGTGGTTGTGGAAATCTAAATCAAATCTCCTTCCTCTGTTTATTTTAATCCAAAATACAGGCATATAAGTGTATACAAAAAACAAATATTATCAATTATAAAACAGCCTTTGTAGATGTGTTTCAAAATTTAGAATTCCCAAATAAAACAATATTCCCAACAGCATTTTCCTCATTTAAAATTATTCATATGCATTCCCCAGAGTACTGAGAAAGCAGATAGCAGAGGCTTTTTATATACAGCGTATAATTGACAAAATCAGGTTCCCGGCATACAGATAAAAAGGTGTCCCATTTCTGCCGGATCCACTTTTTGAAAACCTGTGATGTGTTTTTTGGTTCACTCACTGAGAGCAATGCTCAGAGAAGGGATGGGACTGTTCTGGGGAGAGAAGACACTCGTGTTTCAGGAAAAGTGATTACTCGGTATCCAGAGATCATCTGGGAACCAAGTGAAGACAGAATGTGTGTGGTCTGAGGTCAACTGTCCCCATTGTTCAGTCTAGTCTGTCTCTCAGTAATGAACTAGTCATTCTGCAAGCTCTGTCTTTATAACGGAGCCAAGCTCATTTTAAACAAGCATCTCATTGATGCTCACATTTGTCCCCACTGAATTTCATGGATGCTAAACAATTGCTTCTGAAAAGACTGCCCTCTTTTTGTTACCTGTTCTTCCCTCTGAGAAGAGGCAGGGAAGCAAAGGTCTTCTCCTGTCGTGGGGAGGCAGAAGTCCTTTGCTTTGGAAATGCTGGCAGGTCCCGATCTTTAAGCAGGAGGAAGGTTTAGGCTGAGGAACCTGGCATGCATGGTGCTGCAGACATCAGCAGCTGGTTCTGCCTCTGAAACAACAGCACTGTACCTGGGGCTGGATAGGGGTATACTACATTTTATCAGGGATATTCCTAAACTTTTAATCTTCTGACACTGTGTCTGTTGCTTTGGAGAAACAGTGAGCTGTGAGTAAAGTTATTTAACAGTTTCTGTCAAAAAATTTGGAACCTCAATGGCTATTTGACTTAAGTAGTTGGGAGATATTTTTCTGGAAAATGTTCCAAAGCTAGAAGTTAATGCTATTTTATAAATGTTTTTCTTCCTTAAGCAGCACTCTGAAGGACTTAGGTTCGGTTTTGAACATTACCTCAGACAGTTTTCATAAACACATTTTGGAAGATGGTGTCTGAGCTGGTTTTGTTGGAAAATACTGTTTCCTTTTTGTGAAATTTTATTCTAAATTATTATTTGAATATGTGTATTGGAGCTTGTCATCCTAAAATCTTTGAACACATAGAAACCTTCCAGAATTAAAGAAGATAGCACATCTCTATGTTTAATAGCCCTGACAGATTTTTCTTCTAGATTCACTTCTAATTGTTCTTTTATCCCTTTTATTATTTCTGGCTCCAAAATTTCCTGTAGCAATAAGCTCCATATTTTAATTACATGCCAAATGAGAAAGTATTTACTTCTTTTAACTTTAAACAGGCTGTAATAATTTCATGTTCTTCAGAATGAGAAACAATTATAATTGTTACCTATTCATTCTCTCCATGCCATTTGTGGTATGCTTTAGTTTTCTAACATCATAATTTTTTTCTTTCTGAATTGGTTGAGTTGACCTATGTAATAGGTATCCTACTCTGCTCATCAGTGGCATCATCTCTCTTTTTCTAGGAGACTGAATGCCACAGGGAAGTATTTTAACAAGATTCTTGGCTTGTCCTGGTCTGTGTTAAACTTGGAGCTGGGAGTGGAAACAGCTCATCTGATTTGAAGGGCTTTGATGCAACCTAAGAGTAAGAATAGTTCTGTGTGTACTTTTCTCTTACCTTTTAAGTTTTAATACATTAGTGGAGCAGAATATTTGTGGTGTTCCAAGAAGAGTGCAGGCCTGATTCATACACACCTGTCTGAACAGTGCGGGGGCAGTGACCTTCTGCAGTCACAGCAGTTTTCCACCCAGCTTCAAGGGAGCCCTGATGATGACCAATCTGCAAAAATCTATTTGTGAGTGCACATAGGAATGTGTGAGTTTATATCAGATATTTTATGACAGATTCTGCTTAGTTTTAAAGTGACATCTGAGTAAAGGTGTGTGAAAGAAGGTGGTGATCAGTGTCGCAGGACAGTGAGAGCCTTGAAAAGCTCTCCTGGTGCCATATTTCACTATCCAACAGCTTGGCTAGAGGTCTGTTTGGGTCAGGCTTCTTGCTGGAGTACCCAGGCTACAGACACACTCCCCTGGTGAGCTGTAGCCTGTGACAATTGTCATTAACCATACAGCAAGAGCCTGTGAGAGCTGGCTGGTGGGCAGGAGGCTTCTATAGCAAGAACAACTGCAAAAAAAGGGAAGACCTGGCAAACAGATTTCACTACCATCACAGCCTACTTCAGAGCAGAATTTCTGTTTGTTTTAAAGCAAAAAGTGATGTCTTTTTATCACAGTGTAACTCTGAGATAGTAGGTGAAATTGCTTGGAAGCTAAGAAAATTGGCTAAGTTATTCTTAATGGGTGTTTTTCAGAACTGTGTTCATCGAGATGTTATTCTCTAGGTGTATGACATTCAGTATCATCATACTAATATTGATATTATGATTCCTAGGTTCAACTGAGCAAGAATTCATTGTATTTTCTGCTATGAACTTTCAGTCAAACTGAAATATCAGTTCAAGTATTTTGGAGAGTCAGATATTCTTTAATGAATAGAACATGAATAATCATACATTCAGGTCTTTTTCAGTCATCTGGAGGGAGCAGAAGGAAAGAAGGAAGAAAAGTAGGAAGAAAACTAATGAGGTTGGGTGATAGTTTTCACTTCACTTGAGGGGCAGAACTTTATTAAAATCAGCATTTTATGTCCTAAAGGTTAGGTTTTACTTGTGACAGGCCTTTTGTCTAGATCTACAGCAGTGAAATGGATCTAGTTCACTTGACCATAATAATTTTTACGTAGACAGGAAAATGTACTTGCCTAAGAACTCCAACTGGCTAAAGTGGTAAAGAATTAAGCCCATGGATTGAGACCAATACCTAAGTTTTTGGTGTTTTTTTGTTTTTTTTTTCTAGAGCTGTGGTTGTTTGTATGTTTACATTGTATTTAATTTCTTCAGCCCACACAGAAGACTAGGCAGACAAAGGAGAAGTAGATCTGCAAGAATGTCACCGTCTACTGAAAAATACTGTAGGTCTGCCCTCTTCTGGGCAGTAGGGTTCCAGAGCCTGCTGTGACAGGTTTTTGATTTCCCTCATACTAATTTCCAGCCAACTGTGTAAGTTTTGTAGGCCTACGAGCTGAGACAGCTCCTCCTGTCTTCTCCTCCTTGTTATCTCAAACTGTGAGACAGTCCTTCTCTCGCCTATTAGAAGTTAACAGAAGTCAGGAATCAGGGATATGAGGTCATCAGCTTGCTGGGAAAAGATAAGCTCTGCCCTCCTTCATTGTGAACTCCTATGGAACTTGGAGTGCTCCTGAGGCAATGCTTTAGGATATGCTTAACACAAATCCCAGGCTCTCCATGTGTTCGGATGTATCCTGCCTAGTCTTGAATGTCATAATAGAATGTCTTCTCAAAGGTAACATAAATAGCTGTGCTAAGCCTGGATCAGAATAAAAGAATCATAAGGAAAAAGAAAATCCAAAGAAGGAAATCTCAATTTTAAGACTTAGCATAAGGAAAGAATCTCTCTAATTATGATATGCAGTTTCATCAGGCTCATTCTGCATCCAGAAACCCAAAATGAGCATTTTCTCAGAGCAAAGGAAAGTTAACTCTTTCTGTTTCTCCCATGGGTAAGTGAATATGAAAGCATTTCACTGTCTAGTTATTTTGGGATCTTCTATTCAGTCACTTAACACATTCTGATTCTCAGTTGCAACCATTTTAAATCCTTAGTGGTTTTGAAAACATAAAAGTAGAGGGTTTTTGTGAACATTTCCTGCTCTAGACCACCAGACTGGATCCACCTGGACCCAGTCACATTTGCAGGGCTTTGCAGCAGATTTAGGTGCAGCCCATACTGTGAGATGGCATGGCTGGCCTGCCTGGGTTTGCTCGGAGGGACATTGTTCAGGGCCTGATTGCTGGATTATCCCAGTGTCTGTGAGGGATGTTTGCCATCCCGCATCATGGTCTGACATCTTGTCATAATCTACCTTACTTCTGCCTGCTTTGTGAAGGCTTGGCAGTTTTCTTCTCACTTAGACAGTGTGTGTGTATCAAACCTCTGGCTGTGGATGAGAGTGCCTGGAATTAAGAACATTCGCACTCCTCATTTTCCTTTTGTGAAGCTCAGTTTTCACGGTTGCTTTCCAAAAAAGACAATTTGCATATTTCATCCATTGTTAGTAAACAGATTATAAGGCACTCGTTTGTGTGCTAAATCATAGCAAACTGTGCTTTGTGAATCTGATTCTCATCTCCCCTTCATTTTAACCTGGCTTAACTCCATTGATTTCAGTGGAATTATTGCTGATTTATGTTGTGAAAGTGAGGGGAGAATCCAACAAGCAAATTTCCCTTTTGCACAAGAGTGTGCCAAAAGAAGTCCTAATTTACCACTGTGAATCTCTTCCAATGTAGTACTGGCTTAATTTCTTTTGAATTACTTGGCTGGAATGTTACTGCAGTGAATCAGGCCCAGGATTCATATAATTATCTTTGTGTGCTTCTTTCTCACTTTTTTTTTCTCTATGTATGTTACCTCACATGCAGACTGAATTTACTGCCTGCTTTGCAGGTGACTTGCATATGACTCTATAAGGAAATGCATTTTTTGAAATCACAAGATCAGTTCAACAGATAATGGGCTACTGAAAATGGGAATTCCAACACAACAAATCTTTGTTTCTGGTTATGTCATACTATCTAAATAACCTGTAATTTCTCCCCAGCTTTTTACAGTAGTATCTCAGTGTGTACTATAATTACTGAACGATTTTGCTGTAACATGGCTTTGGTAATGATGTGAAAATGCTGCTCTGCCTGTCCTTTTATCTTGAAAAGGATATACATAACACAATATAGCTAAGTGTGTGATAGCTGCTTACTCACACATAGCTGTATCTAGCAATAACTACACAAAAGTTAGTTTTCAGAAGTCTTTTCTGGTTTTTGTACATTTACATACTTGTAAATACAGTCTGGAAATTAATATACCCATGCAATTAAGAATAAAATACAATACAGATGAGTCCATCTTTTAAAAATCCAAGTGAAATATACATACAAACTGATAAATACCATAATGAAATCAATATAAAAAACTGGCAAGAGTAAGTGAAAGATTCATATGCTATGAATCTTTGGCAGAAAGGAGAATTTTCTGCTTGTATGAACAACTTACACAACTTTGCATTTTGCTGTTTGCACTTACTCTAGGCAACTTGCAAACACAATATTGATGAGTAAAATCTCTTCCATGATCCAGGTTTCTTTAGTAGTGGGTTTTGTACACTTGACAAATCAACAGGGCTTACAATCCTAAATTACTGAAGTACTTTTAAACATTTCTTCTCCACCGCTGTTTGCTGTATATCCCACATACAAAGCATAAGATTAAAATCCCCTTGATGGCTGTGTTTCTGCAGCTGACTTATGTGGAAAGCAGACAATCTCAAGTAAAAGATTCCCTCAAATTCTTCTCTTTTAAGAGAATCGACGTGAAGAGGAGAGGAAAACACTAGCTCAGAAGCAGTAATGATGGGTATTTTCACTACCCTACAGTTGTAATCACCTGCACATGAGGTAAAATTGTGCTGCACACTGCTCTGCTGCTACCCCAGAGTGGCTCTTGAGACAGTCATCGGGATTCACGACTTAATCTTTCACAAGCAGTAGTTCCTTAGGTCCCTCCTTCCTGTGACAAAAGGACTAGCTGAAGCATAAGTTAAAATGAGACCTCATTAACTTGGCTGTTACTGCACACACAGTAGTGATTAGAAGAAAATCTGGAAGCAGGGAAAGACTAGGAGCACATTCACACACACACAAGAAAAAGAAGAGATGACCTGAATCTTTCACAAATAAACCATCAAGGTATCAGTTCCATAGAATGCTAATGGTAACATTATTACAATGAAAAATAATTAGAGTGATTTGAAAATAGTACTAACAATTCAGCCACACACTGCCTAGTGAGTAACTAATGACAATTATTGCCATTCCTCCATGCAACAGAGCTATTGTAAAATAATTTTCCTGCAGCCCACTGTAAGAACAGTGGGAACACTGTAAGAACAGTAAGAACAACTATTCTAAGTCTCCCAAACACAGGAGATGGCAATGTGAACATCTTTAATTTAAGTTTTGAATCTATAATTTCATATGCTAAGTAGGGAGAATAAAGATATATTTGAAATGTGAAATGCTTTTAAGCATTTCTTAATTTAGCATGTCAGCATGTCAACACTATTTTAAATACTGCATTGCATTTTCAAAGAAGTAGTAATGTGGTTTGTTGAGTTACACCCAACTTTGTATATGAATATTTTCTCTCTCATGCACTCATAAACACACATGAATTTAAACATGCAGACCGTGTTTGTGCAGCAATGTGGATGGATGGATGGACAGATGGATGGATATCTGCCTCCCTTAGTGGTTTGTACAAATAGTATGTTTGTAAAAGGAATGGAGGAACACAATTAAAGAGTCAATTGTTCCCAAAGAAAATAAACACTTTCTGGTAGACTTACAGTATCAGTTACCACATACTGTTAACTGTAAGTTATATCTGAAATATATCTGAAGAATAAAAACAATAATTACAAAAAAGAAAAAAAAAAGAAAAAAAAAGAAAAAAGAGAATATCTTAGTAACAATAGTAACAAATGGAAAAGTCTAGGCGGTCTTTTGCTTTTTTGCTTCATTCCTGGAAGGTGCAGAGCAATACTATTCAATTTCTCTCTGTTTCAGGACAGCATCTGCCACATTATAGGACTGGACCATCAGTGCATACAGAGGATAAGCAAGAGGCAGGCCAAGAGAAATGAAATTGGTCTAATGCCAGTGCTGCAATGATTGAAAGGAATGAGCTACAGTGCAAATACAAAAACAAATTCTGGGAGCTGCCATGGGACAACTGAAAAGCTGGAGGGTCAACTTTTTACTTCCTCTTTACTATCAGAGCTAATGGTATAGATACAGAGCAGGCTGTTTGTTTAACATGGTCACTTTATGTTTGATGTATTTACTAGCAGGAATATCAAATAACCTAAAGTGTTCAATGTACCCCTTGTGCTCCCCCTGTTCCAAGACCAGTAATAATCAATCAGGCCATTAAATGCAATAATCTTTTCTCACATCATCTAACACTTTACAGAGTATTTCACAAAGAAGAACAAAACATGTAACAGTGACTATGAAGCAAACAACACATGGAGCAGTAAATAGGCAGTGGCACAGCAGGATATTCATACCACCAACCTCAGTCACCTGCTAAGTTAGCTTGTGAGAAGTCCCAGGTTCTTTGTGTAGTCAGTGAGGAGGGAGAGCTCTTCTGTGAGGAAATTCAGAGAAGCAAAGAAAGTCTTTTCATCTGCTCCTTTGCTTGTTCTAGATAATTTGATGTGGGCATTATGAATACTTACTATAAAGTAGTAATTGGAAAACAACTGCTGCAATGACTGGAACAGGCATCACAGCCCCACATCCAATTGCTTCCTTTCTAAATTGCAGGAGAAATACTTTCAAACTCAGAGTTGTCCTAGCTAGAGGAAAAACCTCTGGGAAGAGCCTCCTTGTCAATGCTGTGGTGGACTAAAAAATCCTGGGCAAGCACAAGGAATCCTCAAAATGTTTGTGTCCAGTATTTCTATGTTGAAGAGATGTCTACAGGAAGTAATGGTGTTATAGCCAAAGCTTTGTGACAGCTCAAAGAGCCCAGATTCTGTACTACAAAGCTAAAATATCTTTGCAGTTTGAGTCATTAGTTTATGTTAAATTGAAACAGAAGGAGCCAAGACTATGTTGGACCAGAAAGAGAGATGTTCTTTTGTGCCTGCTAGTCCTGTCTGGCAGTAACATTGTAATATGATGCAAGGGAAAGGAGGGAATAAGGTCCCTGGATTTGAGAAGTAAGAAGGGCAAGACTGTAAGAGTACAGGTGTTGCTCATAAAATGTGACTGAGGGAATTTTCTCCAGCACTCATGCTTGGAATGTCAGCTATGAGAGGATGTCTAAAATGAGTGGATAAACTGAAGATGGTGTTTTAAGAAAGGAGAGTCTAGTTTGAGAATACAGTAGAAATTATGTAAAGAACAGATTCAGTTCTCATTGTTGATAACTAATACTGGTAATAATCTAGTGTGAATCTATGTGAGTGCCTATTTCTGCCAACCCTGCTTCCCATCCAGGCTACAATACTGGCCTGTGCTTTAACGGCACAATCTGGCCCAAGATGGGCATTGATTCAAAACAGCCAACTCAGAAATGAAATACATGGAAAGGGAAAAAGCAAAACAAAACTCCATGTGAAAGGAAAAAGATCCAAACAACTGATGGTCTTTCTGATCCCTGAATGGAAGCCAGTTGTCCTGAGGCAGTGAAATGGCCAACAGATAATTCCAAACTTTGAAAGGCATCCATATCACCACTCAGTCAGGCAAGGGGGAAAGAAATAGCATATTAAAAAAAAAAAAA